>QRFJ01000911.1:125327-237310 GCA_006176705.1 Cocos nucifera | reverse complement strand
TATAGAAGCTATTCTACAACTAGTCTAGACATGCATTCAATCATGTCTCATATGATTTTAAAATTAAATAATTTTTTAAATTTACATATTTTTTAGATGTTATTATAATAATTATAAATATCAAAAAATAATAAATAAATAGATTAAATATAATTAATCAAATTAATTATAAACATGCAAGAACTATTATAGAACTATTCTATTTTAGAACTAGTCATGCATATTTTTCTAATCTAGATCCAAATGCATTTAATTTAATTTTTTTTTTATTTTAGGTCTGAAACATCTCATGTGACATCTGAGATTACTTATTTTCTAATTAAAATAAAATTAAAATCAGTTCTAAATACTTTAGAACCTGGGCTCTAATACCAGTTAATTGGAAAATTCCTGATTTTCCGGACCAGGTTCGTTCAGGATCTGAGCACTCATTTGCATGACATACCAGTATCTTAAAATTTTTTGGTTACGAGGACAACCAACCTATATGGCACATAATGATTTATACTCAATAAACATTGTCATCCTAAGTAACAACGTATATTTTAGTCATGAACAATTTAAGGACTAAACAATAAATACTCATTTGTCGAATCTAGATAGTCCTAAGAACTTCATCACAACACAAGAGTTCATTAGAAGATAATAAATTTTGTGATGAAAAATGCCAAAATAACTTTTATTAATTTATGATTCGTATACAATTATAAATGTATAGCCCAACCGTCAACAGACTGACGATTGGCTTTGAAACATATTTTCAACAATCTTCCACTTGGACTAAAGTCAATCGCTATAGTATCTAACACCTATCTTCGACTTAAAGTCATTGAACTCCTTTACCATAATAGCTTTAGTGAATTGATCAGTCAAGTTCTCCTTTTTATCGATTTTCTGAAGGTCAACATCATCTTGATCCATATTTTCTCGGACAAGATGGAAGCAGCATAGAATATGCTTCATCTACTGATGTGCCTTAGGTTCCTTCACCTGAGTAATGGCTTCAGAGCTATCGCAATAGAGCAGAACTGGACCATCAAGGAAGAATGCTACTCTAAGCTTGGTGATGAATTTTCTTAGCCATACCACTTCTTTGGCAACATCTGATGTGGAGACATACTTTACCTCACAAACTGAATTAACCATAGTGTGCTGTTTGGAACTCTTCCAGTAGATGGCAACACCATTAAGGGTGAATATATATCCCGACAAACTCTTGCTATCATCATGATCAGAATGAAAACTGAAGTCTGTAAACTCCATAAGTTTCAAGTCCATTTCACCATATACAAGCCACTGATCCTTAGTATTTCTCAAATACTTCAGGATAGTTTTAACAACCTTTCCATGATTCTCTTCTGAATCAGATTGGTATCTACTCACTACCCCTAGTGAGTATGCCACATCTAGTCGTGTACATGTTATGGCATACATAATAGAACCCACTATCGAAGCATATGGTATTCTACTCATATGCTCTCTTTCTAGAGGTGTTGTTGGATAATTTCTCTTTGAAAGTAAAATTCCATGGCCTATCGGTAGATAGCCTTTCTTAAAATTCTCCATGCTGAATCATTTCAGCATAGTATTAATGTACGTAGACTAGGACAATCCAAGCAATCTTTTAGATCTATCTCTATAGATCTTCATCTCTCGAATGTAGGAAGCTTCTTCTAGATCTTTCATGGAGAACTGTGATGATAGCCAGATCTTTATTCCTTGCAATGCAGGGAGATCATTCTTGATTAAGAGAATGTCATCCACATATAATACTAGCAATACTATTGCTGAACCATTAGCCTACTTTTATATGCAGGGCTCCTCTTCATTCTTAACGAAGCCATACATTTTGATTATTCTATCAAATCATATGTTCCAGCTCCGAGATGCCTGCTTCAGTCCATAAATGAACCTTTGAAGCTTACACACCTTGGACTCATCTATGGATGTGAATCCTTAAGGTTGTATCATATACACCTCTTCATCCAGCTCTCCATTTAGGAAAGCCGTTTTCACATCTATTTGCTAGATTTCATAATCTAGATGGGCAATGATAGCAAGCATAATCTGAATAGATTCGAGCATTGCCATAGGAGAAAATGTCTCATCATAGTCAATACCATAACATTGATGATATCTCTTGGCAATCAGATGGGCTTTATAGGTCTCCACCTTTCTGTCTGTGCCTCTTTTTCTTTTGAAGGTCCACTTACACCCTATGGGTTTTACCCCTTCGGGTGGGTCAACCAATATCCATACATTATTGAACTTCATGGTTTTCATTTCGGATTTCGTGGCCTCAAGTCATTTCTCAGAGTTGGATCTCTGCATTGCATCCATATAGGTAATCGGGTCCTGATCATTCTCATTGAGTTTGATAGGATCCCCATTTCGGATCAAAAAATCATAGTATCTATCTGGTTGACATGGTAATCTACCAGATCGCCTTAAGGATGCATCTATAATGGGTTCTAGGTTTGATCTAATCAGATCCAGCTCAGGTTCTACAACTTATGTCTATTCTTCCACCTATCATACTTCATCAAGTTTGACCTTAGAAGCATTAGTTCCTTCACCAAGGAACTTCTTTTCTAAAAAGACTATCTTAAGGCTGACAAATACTTTTTGCTCATCAGCAAGGTAGAAATAGTATCCTTTGGTTTCTTTTGGGTAACCTATAAAACTATACTTATCGAACCTAGGTCCAAGCTTGTCTGTCATCAAACGTTTGACGTAAACCGAACACTCCCAAATCCTAAGGTGTGAAAGCACTGGATGACGCCCTATCTATATCTTATATGGTAATTTATTAATAGATTTACTTAAAACCCTATTGAGAATATATCAAACTGACTCGAGCGTATATCCCCATAGGGCGATCGGCAAACCAGCAAATCCCATCATGGATCGAACCATGTCCAATAGGATCTGATTTCACCTTTTAGACACACCATTGTATTGTGGTATTCTAGGAGGGGTCCATTGGGAGAGAATTCCATTCACTCCAAGATATGTCAGAAACTCATTGAAAAGATATTCACCCCCTTGATTAGATTGAAGAGTTTTAATACTCTTTCCAGTTTGCTTTTCTACCTCATTTCGAAATAGTTTGAACATTTTAAATAACTCCGACCTATGCTTCATTAAATAAACATATCCATATCTCGATAGGTCATCTATGAAGGTTATGAAGTAGAAGTATCCACCTCTAGCACTTGAGCTCATGGGTCCACATACATCCGAATGTACTAGACTTACGAGTTCAGTGCCTCGTTCATCTTTTTCAGCAAAATGTGACCTGATCATCTTACCAAGAAGATAGGACTCACAGGTTGGAAGTGATTCACAATCACTAACCTCAAGAATTTCTTTTTGAGTTAACTTGTTAATTCTAATCTTGTTAATATGACTTAACCTATAGTGCCAAAGGTATACACCAGACACATCACTAATTCTAGGGTGTTTACTAAAGAATTGAATCATGTTAACAAGCATAGAAAGTAAATAAATTTCATTATTCAATTATCCAATAAAAATTATAACACCATTTAAAATAAAATTATAATTTTTTTTTTTTATTGATATTTCAAAACCATTCATGGCCAAAAGGCCTATAGAAATGACATTCAATAAGAAAGTTGGACAAAAATGATATTCATTAAGAATAACTTTATTTGAATTGATTACAATGTTCATGATTCCTAAAGCTAGAATTGGAACTTGTCTTTCATCTCCAACATTTAGGAACCTCTTGTCTTGATCAAATCTCCTACTGACTTGCAAGCCCTGCATAGAATTATGAATATGATAAAGGCTTTTAGTATCTAATACCCAGGCAGTAGAATTAAATAAGAAAAAATTGCAAGGTGTTATCATATAATTACCTTGCCCAGCAACCACTTGCTTCCTTCTTGGCCTGTTCAGGTCTAGGGAGGCAATGTACAGAGGACAATTTCTCTTCCAGTGCCCCTACTTCTTTAGAAGAAGCACACTACCTGGCTCTAGTTGGGCTTGCACTTCTTGGTCCGATCCTGTGCAGTCGTTCCAGCATTTGGCTGCACCCTCTTGTTCTTCTTCTTCTTATTCTTCTTTTTTTTCTTAAAGGATTGACGATCAGTAGAAGACCCTCCCACTACATTCATGGTCTCCTTATGGAGTTGGTGATTTTCTCAAAGTTCTATAGCAACCCCAACAATCCATGGTAGTTGACTACAGGCTTTATCATTCTAAAATGAGTTAAGAAGGGGAGGAAGGAGTTGGGAAAGGAATTAAGGATCGCATCCTTATCGAACTACTCATATAGGAAAAAGCCCAGCTTGCTAAGATGCTCGATCATCTTAATCATCTACAATACATGATCAATGACTGAAGCCCCATCTCTCATCCGAGCGTTGAAAATAGCACAACTTATTTTGTACCTTTCAACATCGTCAGGCATGCCAAAGGAGTTGTTCAACATTTGAAGCATGCCTTATGGCTGGGCATTTTCAAACCTATGGTTGAACTCATCATTCATTGCCGCTAGCATTATGCACCGAATGGTGGTGTGATCATTGAGCCACTTCTGATAAGTGTCTCAAACTGCTCCTTTAGCATTCGGAGCTGGCTCCTCAAATGTAGGATCCGTTACGACATAAAAGATTTGCTCATGCTCCAGGATAATTTTTAGCTTACGATACCAACTATCATAGTTGGATCCGATTGATTTATCATTGTCTAATAATGATCGGAGCGACAGGTTAGTGGTCATTTCTGCATAATAAGGAAAACCAAAACTAATTAGTATATAAATCAATTATCCTAAAGACTTGGATTTTATTCTAAAGGTTCTCTCACTATTTTATATGAATTGGTAGCCTCTATCTCCAATTCGAAGAATTACTTTAATTTCTTAGTGGATACTAGAATCCACATAGACTACACACGAGCCCAACTTTGGTTGGTCAATCCATGTGCACCTATGGATAGGTTCAAAATTAATTATTTCTCTAAATAATTTCTAGTAATATTAATTTTTCCCTAGAGACCTAATCAATAGACTTTGGCCTCTGCTGAAAAAGTCTAGTTAGGTCCAACCATTAACATGACCACATTTGGTCTTATCTAACCAATAAATGATCAGGCCCAACTTTGGTCGGCCAACCCAAACACTATCAGAAAGACTTAACTAAATCATCATTTTATGAATGATAATTTCATTAGTCAATAAGCACTAGGCCTGTGGGCCTCCAGTAATTATCAAATTAATGAACCCATTATCACTCAACTTAATAGGAGGCTATGATTTAGATATCTATATAACTATTTTATTTTTAAGAACCTAATAATTTTAAAGAATTTAGTTAACATTTTTAAGAAAAATGAGCCAATTTTGATCCTCCTACTGACTTCACCAAGTCAGATAAAAAAATGGATCTAATCTAAGCTAGCATTAGGAGCACCTAGATCAGTCAGATTGATTTACCTAATTGACATGGATGAGCCTGGATCACCAAGTGATCTAATCAAAACCTAACTCACCAAGATGGCTAGGTAAGTGAGATTAGTGGAAGGGATATGCTATTAACTCGTCAAAGATCAAATCAATGCGAGTAGCTTCCAATTAAAAATCACTGGTCAAACTGCCAAACTTACCTTAGACACCATCCGATTTATTAGTTTTAATTTGACCAATCTACTAATTTTGGGTTCAACCGCATAGCCATGAATCAAGTCCATTTGGTCCTCGTTAAAGGCATGGACTTGACCAACTACAACTATTGTAATTGAGTCTATAGAGTTCTTGACGTAATCTAAATTAATATTTAATTAGATTTGATCAATTATTCTAATTTAGTCCACTCTTTAACTAACCTTAGGTCCAACCCAATTTATGGATCTAATTCAACTAACCCAATAACCCACATTTTATGATTAATGACTTAGAGTCTTAATTCATAATTCTAGACACTAAATCATTATACTAAATATTTAATTAAGTTTATGGGTTGTGGATTAGGGTTTGATATTTCAAAAATATTTTTTAAATTTTTGAAAGATTCTTTATAACTTAGTATTATTCACCAATTGAGTCAACTCACTTTAAAATTGAATCGGCTTAATTCATAAATAATACTAGCTGTAGGGTTTAATCCGAAACTATGTACACTACATAATACTAAATCTTGAATCAAACTTTATCTAATTATGCATTCATGATCACAAATCAGATTAAAGCCTAATATAATTAGATCAAAAAAATATTAGATCAAATCTAAGATTTTATGATTAACAATATAGATCAGCAACGTACCAGGACAACCTTTTCACTATAGGAGGTAAACCATATAGTAGGACAACCTACAATCCATGCGATCTTGATTTTAATTTATAGATCTAATTAATCAAATTATTAGATTAATATTTATATTAAATCTAAATTATCAATCTAAAATATGCAAGCATATCATGTTTAGCAAATCTTGCTCCGATACCATTTAAAGGAAGCAGTGCAGGGTTTGCAGTGCTACTTTCAAAAAACTTTTCGAAAATAGCTAAAATATAGTAAAAAATTAATTAATCTAATTAATTAATTTTTGATCATATCAGAATTTTAAGCCCTACACTAAGGATCTAAATACAATATGCATGCATTCATATAGATCTGAAAATAAAACTATACAGCAAACTCTTTACTACATCTGTTCAGAACACAATATCTTTTCATGGATAGCTGATCAACATAATTTGAATCCACTAAATAATTCTTTGATATTGCATCATTGCTGCATACTTGTCTGGCCTCTATGGTTGGTCCACATGGAGCTTCTGGTCCCGATCAGCCCCACTGGAGTGTTAGCTCCTCGTCGGGGCCTTCAATGGCTGATCACGATCGATCATATACTTTCTAATTTTTTAGATACTCCAAAAAATTAAAACATAAATACTGGAGGATGATGAAGAGGTGTTTCAAATTTGGTGGTGATCCGATGCTCATAGCACTCGATCTCTTCACCCAAACCTAGATTCCCAAATCTAGGGTTTCACTCTGCCCAGAAAAAACCTGATACATTGAAAATCCTATCACGCCTTCTTTGTGTGGAGTTTTTCCATGAAAAAAGCTTTTATAGAAAGATGACTTTTATTTTTATAAACCATATTTAGATTATATCTAAAAATTGAGTATCCTTAGAGATGAAAATCAGAAGAGAAGAGAGGCATAAGGAAAAAATAAAGTGCTACAAGACCCTGCTCACCTTCACTCCGAGATTTTCCTCGTCCAAAACTAATTCCCAATCACATTGAAAATTTTACCATGGAATTCTAACCAATCTTTTGCATGCACAAAAATTTTCATAATTTATTAACATGAATACCATGGGAAAGGCACGTGGAAAGAGATAAGGGTTGGAGGTTGAACTTGTTTCAACCTCCCAACCAACATCAAATTCAAAAGCCTTCTTATCCCTATCCAACACCCATACCAGAGTATTTGACGCGTAGAAGGACTGTCCTTCTAAGTGTCCACTCTAAGAATGCACAAAAAATTGCATGAAATAAAATCAAAATGGGCGTGGGAAAAGGATAAGAATGAGAGGGAGTTGAGAAGTTTCAACTTCTACATTAAATTCAAAATTCAAATTATTTTGACCAGTCCAACCATTGGGCCAAGTCAAAGGCAGAAGAGATAAGGGGCATAGAAGGTATCTAGGTGCGAGGAAAAATTCATGTAAAATAAAGAGGGGCGTGGGTCAAAGGTTGGTCAAATATTGTAGGTGTAGGGAGTTGAAAGTTCAAACCTCCTTTAACTTTTCAAAATTGGTTTCAACTAAACTAATTATTCCAAACCCAATAAGACCAGGTCAAATTTAACTAAATTAAGCTTAACCTAACTCATTAAATTTTAAATTAAATTATAAATTAACTTTGTCCAGTGCCTGATTAAATCAGGATCAAATCTCCCATAGTGATTAGGTCAACTCATGACCTGATCGGGTCAAACCCAATCGAATCCAATTCAATCAAACTTGATCAAATCCCCATCACTCAATCAAATTGAGTTAATCAATAATCTAATTGCTAATTAATTCTCTAATAAACATAGAGTCCCAATCGGATGGATGTCTGGGCAACATAGTCCATCAACATGAAACTTCTGAAGAGTCCCAAATCAGTGGGACTCTTGAACCTAGTGTCCCAAATGAATCAAACTTATGATCATAGAGTCTCAGACTAGTGAAACTCTTGACCAAAGAGTCCTAGACGAGGAAGACTCAGAGTCCCAGTCCAGTGGGACTCTTGGTCATAGAGTCCGAGTCAGTGGGACTCTTGACCACAGTATCCTAGGTCATCAGGACTCATGATCAGCCATCAGATCAGGTAGGAACTCTTTATGTGTGTAACCCTATAGGTTCGAATTCTAAGTCAGTAGCATAGAAACTAATTTTTTCTATCAATCAATGTGATCATCTAGCAATGGTACTCGATGTCCAAATAGGTCAAAAAGTTGCAATGCAACAATGACGAACCTGTGGAATATGATTACCATATAATTCATCCCCTTGACCTCGATACTCAAAGGATGATTTAGGATTTACTGTCAATCCTAAAATTCATCGATAAGATATTTTAAAATTTAGCATCCATCATATGGACAACCCCGATTGAGGATTTGCAAAATTGAAATACAGCGATGCACTTGCTCCAATACTTGGAGGGGTCAATCCCATCTTGACTCACATACCAACAAGCCAAGTACTTAACTGCACCCAATTGCCTTCCACCATAGAATTAGAAATTCAAGTAGTTCAGTACCTAAGTATTATGAGTTGCTTGCAAGTCATCATGGTGGTCTTGTTGTTCCTATGGCTACTCCGAGCCACAATCATAGATTCGATCTCTTGTGTGAACCTGGGTATTAATCCAGCAAACTGAAGAAAATCTAAGAAAGATGAGAGAAGCTAAGATTTTAGTATTGGAACCAAAGAGAAGAGAGTTAGGAAGAAATGCTCCATTGTATTCCCTTCTTATTGTAAAAGTTACAATGTCCTGGTTTATATACCCTAGAGTTCCCACATGAATCCTAATAAACCTCAGCTCAAAAACTCCCTTAGGCTAACCCAATACATGAAAGCACTCACCAAGCCCAAGTCTTGCATGCTCTCATCTCCTGGATCTAATTCCAATCCATACATGAATTAGCCCCCTTAAGACCTCTCAAACCAGGCTTTAAGACCCCTAGGATCAATCCAGACCCTAGCCTAAAATAGACCCTCGCGTAACTCTGCCCGTGCACTGAGTCAGCCCAGTCTCAGCACTGAGCCGGCTAAGTTTCACTGGGTCAGCTCAGTCTGAAACTGAGCCAGCCCAGTCTTGTACCGTGCCTACAGTCCCAAATGCTCAGCTTTTTATTTTGCTTATGCTCTGAGACTTAGCCGTCCAATTTTGAACTGAGCCAGCTAACTTATAGAAAATCTTCTTTCTACAGTCTTGATTCTCCAACTTTGATTTCTTGCTCTACCTTGAATTCCAGGTCTCGGAAGCACCAACCAAGCCCCTTAAGGCCCTCAATACTTGAACCTCAAGCCCATGGAGAGTTACATGCCGCCTCCATCCTAGGACAACTCCTATCCTAGACCTAGGACTACACCTATCCTAGCCTCTCCGAAGCCCTCACTCTGGCTCTGCCCATGGCCTCTCAAGGATTGAGAGCACCACACCACCTACAATCTCCACCTTGATGCGCCCAAGCCTTGGCACACCTAGCAACATCCTCCTGCACAATCCTACTATCCCTACATGTCCTGATAGCCCCTCGTGCTCACCTTGCCACTGCCATTCTTCTTCAACTACTGAGCTTCCTTTGATTCCTTCGAGATGACCGCCTTTGCCGTTGAAGTCCTTGGCTTGTTTCTCTGCACCATCTTTGGAGTTGTAGGTATTCTTCTGCTTGGTAGCTGCATCACTTATCCTGGACTTTCTTAGAGATCATACAACATTCCTTTACTAGCACTCGCCGCATATCTTGATGCTCCACCTAACACTGTCCCCTTAGAGCCACATCTATCTTTCTGCACAATCCTATCCACCTGAATTTGTACAGACCTAGCACTGGTGCTGGGATATAGGTCCTCCCTCTACACCCCCTGCTCTGAACCCATGTCACAGCTTCCTCTACCAGTGAAGCCACCTCTGCCCGATGCTTCACCTGGAGCTGAAGTCCTCCTGATGTCATAGAAGCCGACTCTATCTCCGAGTGCCCCGAGGCCAACCACATAATGCTGTACTGCTGGGCCTGCCGCTATACCTCAAACACCATTGCTGATCCTTCAGATCCTCTACACTCCGTAGACCTATCTAAAATTATCTCAAATACACCGCACCCTATGGGCTCCTCCGAGACCACTAAGAGCTCATCCGAATCTTCACATTCAGTGACTGTACTAATAAAATCCGAGCTTTCTCCTCCCTTGCACTTCTTCCAAAGTGGACATTCCCGCTTAAAGTGCCCTGCTTCTCCGCACTTAAAGCATCTCTTGGACCCCTTGCTGCCCATCTATTCGCCCTTCTTTTTTCCTTTCATGTGCTTTTCTGAAACCACAAGACTCTCCTGGAAGACCTCCCTCTTCGTCATCCATTCCCACTCCTCGTTGGACCTGAGCACTGATACAATCTCCTCTACACCAGTGTCTCCTTACTATACAGCAAAGTTGTCACCAACGGATCGAAGCTCTCAGGTAGTGAACACAACAACAATAGACTCTTGTCCTCTTCTTCTAAATCCATCCCTATATTGAGCAAGTCCATGCTCATCTAATCAAACCGCTAAATATGCCCCGCAACATCCATGCCCTCCTACATCCGAAGGCTATATAGTTGCTTCTTCAGCATCAACTTATTGTACATGTTCTTCCCCATGTATAACTACTATAACCTCGACCATAATTTCTTAGGTGTTCTCTCCTCCAACACACCATACAAAACCTCATCCACCAAACAAGTCCTAATTGTGGCACCTGCCCTTTTCTCCAAGGACACCCACTCCTTATCTGTGATCTCCTCCAGCCTATCTTCGAAGGCCGAATCCAACCTCATTTGAACTAGCAGATCCTCCATCCTTATCATCCACATCATGAAACTTTTCTTTCCATCAAACTTCTCTAATCCTACCTTCAACCCGCTATTTTTCATGATCAATCCGAATCAAATAACTGCAAATAGATAGATCTGAGAAATACCTTGACTAGGGATTATGGACAGCAGCCCTATGATCTCTTTCTTCCTCATGAAGTTTGGAGAAAGCCTTTAGATCTGAATCTTGCTACTGATCTCTGCTAAAAATTGATCTTCTTCCTCCTTCATGCTCAACTTGGCTCTGATACCAATTATCGTTAACAACGTCCCAAGCATCACCTAGTTTTAATACCAATTGTTGTTCCTACGGTTGCTTGGAGCCACAGCCGTAGATCCGATCTCTTGCGTGAACCTAAGTGATAATCCAACAAACTGAAGAAGATCTCAAAATGATGAGGGATGCTCGGATTTTGGTATTGGAATCAAAGAGAAGAGAGAAGAGAGTTAGAAAGAAAAGCTTAATTGTATTCTCTTTCTATTGTAAAAGTTACAATATCCTGGTTTATATATCCTAGAGTTCTCATATGAACCTTAATAAATTCCAGCTTAAAAACTTTTTTAGGCTAACCCAATACATGAAAGCACTCATCGAGCCCAAGTCTCACATGCTCTCATCCCTTGGATCTAATCCCAACCCATACATGAATTAGCCCCTTTAAGATCTCTCAAACTAGGCCTTAAGACCCTTAGGATCAACCCAGATCCTAGCCCAAAATCGACCCTCGCGTAACTCTGCCCGCGCATTGAGCTGACTCAGTCTCAACATTGAGTCAGCTAAGTTCCACTAGGTTGGCTCAGTTTGAAACTAAGCCAGCCCAGTCCTGTGTCGTGCCTACAATCTCGAATGCTCAGCTCTCTATTTTGCCTGTGCTCTGAGACTTAGCCGATCCAGTTTTGGACTGAGTCGGCTAACCTACAAAAAATCTTCTTTCTGTAGTCTTGATTCTCTGACTTTGGTTTCTTGCTCCACCTTGAATCCCAGATCTCTGAAGCACCAATCATGCCCCTTGAGGCCTTCAATACCCAAACCTCAAGCTCGTGGAGAGTTATATGCCACCTCCACCCTAGGACAACTCCTATCCTAGCCCCAGGACCACACCTATTCAAGCCTCCTCGGAGCCCTCACCTTGGCTCTGCCCATGGCCTCCCAAGGCTTGGGAGCACCACACCACCTATAAGTCTTAGGTCTAAGTGACACTTATATGCATATTCTTCGAGGCTAATCTTGACTGAAGAAAAGCTCCAGAGTTGGTCACGTTTAGTGCAGATGTACCCATACATCTCACTTGCATGCCATACCAGTGTCTTAACATTCCTTGGTTACAAGGACAACTAACCTATATGGCACACAACGACCTATACTCGATAAATATTATCGTCCTAAGTAACAATGTATCTTTTGGTCATGAACAATTTAAGGACTAAACAACAAATTCTTCTTTATCGAATCTAGATAGTCCTAAGGACTTCATCACAACACAAGAGTTCATTAGAAGATAATAGATTTTGTGATGAAAAATGGCAAAATAACTTTTATTAATTTATGATTCATATACAATTATAAATATATATCCCAATCATCAACAGGCTGATGATTGGCTTTGGGATATCTTTTCAACACCCCCATCCACTCGTGTAGCCAATAAGCAACCTAAATCATTCAGCCCTAAGCACATTATCCTACAACATGCTCCCCCACTCTGAGTCATTGATACCCACAATAGACTCGACATCCAGCACCTCCTAACTGGACTACAATTTCTCTAGGCCTCTTCACTGCTTTAGATACCCCCGTATCTATAGCTAAATGCCAATAATCTGATACCACATGTATTAGAAGCCAACAACAATAATAACGTCGACTTTTGACTTAGCCAACTTTTGGCTCTGATACCAACTATCATAGGGTGAGTGTTTTTTTATGCAAACACATGTACGGCGTTCTAGTACTCCACACACCAAGACCAGCCCTTCTTAGTCATTCCCTCAGACATACCGATAAGTACGTAGCAGTCCAGCCACATAAGCAAGCATACTCCTCTATGCCTCTGCCTGGCAACTCTGTTGTACTGAACACATGCGATACCCTCAAGTGCCTGCAAGCAACCCGACCCCTCAAGTCGATTGCAATACTCATACGTACCTTCATGTCAAAATATAGACTCTTCCCAAGAGTGCTCCGCACCTCAACACCTTTATGCCAACATTAGGCTTTGCCCTCAAGCCAAGTACTGCTCATCCAAGATGTCCCTATCCTCAGCATACTTCCATTTCGTGACAAACCTCTATGCCACTAATCTACAACCTACCAAGTTATCCTGCAGCATGACACAGACCAAATCCCCACAGGATCATGCAATGCCACTACAATGCATGACGCTTAGGCAATCCATCTCTAGTGCCGCCCAGCTAAACTTGCCAAGCCAACACACTGTGCAGCTCTTCAAAGCTACAGCCGATCATGCACATCCAAGCCCTCTTAGATTCCTTTATTCAGATTTTCCTATAAGCTCCTATGCCATAATCTCGATCTTACATCCTTGATATGCCTTTCCATCTCTAGCCATACCACATAATAATGTTCTCGACTTGCTCACTCATCATTGCACACTGCCATGATCCCAAAGGTTTGTGACCATACTGTCCAACACCTTCTGTGCATGACCTGCTCGCAGCTAGTGCACTGCCATGATACCAGCATCCAAGTTTGCCTATTAAATAAATATATTCGATCGACAATCTTTGCATCAAAGCTGCCCTCTCCTCGGCACGACCCTCTTGACCATCCTTGATCCTTGGCCTAGCTCCAAGGCACATATTTGATCGATATTCCATAAGCCACACTTGCCCTCCATGACCAATCGATTCTCATGGATCCCTGCAAGACATCTCGCCCACAATGCTCACGAGACTTGCTTGTTTGGGTAGGCTATACCCTTGTCTGATTGGTCCTCTATCACCTCTTCACTCCACCATAGAGATCCAGAATGTATAAAGTAGCCCTGATAATTTATCAAGGATAAGACCTCTCAAAAATCCCCACCCCACACAATGTGGCCAGCTCATCTGACCAGCACTACCCCAAATACCTACATACAAGACCATTCAAGCATGGCACCACCATTGCCCCACAATCGTGCCATGGTGGACCCATCTCTCCTATGGGCCATGGAGGAGTCGGGAACGTGACCAAAGCTCTGTGCCCCTCCTCAAACTAAGAGAAATTCTTGAGTATCCATAAGTATCCTGGCGGTCCACCGTCATGCCAATATCCTGCATCCCAAGCCCTCAGATATCATGCCACGACCATGCCGCACCTTCGCTAACCATTCCCCCTCTTAATACCCTTGGAAGGTATTTGCCCAATCTCCAACCCGGGGGTTCCAATATATTGAGCAACATTACATTTTTATGGCAATCCAACAAAGCCAAGATCCTTCGCAGCACCGTGCCACACCCGCGCCAGCACCCCCTACGACAAGCTTGCTGACAAGCCCATGATAATTCTCCCCCACTAAAGCTGTCCATGCCCTCGTCAACGTCCAAACCACTTTTGGACCAATGGTCACCATGACCAAGCCTCCATTGCCATGGTTCCTCAAGTTAGAGCCCCACAGCCTTGATGTCCTCGATCTTTTCTCCACCACTATGAATCCATCATCCACACTACACTGACTCTTCCATAGAACCCAACTATTTTCACCCCAGACATTAGCTTCTACTTCTATCTTACACCTCTGGTCATCTGACCTTCCAACTACATGGCACTTCTCAGAACCATCCAAGGCTTGACTCCTGATTTCCATCTGAGAGTGGCCATTGCATCCTCTAAGCATTGTGGTCCTCTGACCATTGACTCCCACTAAACTTTGTGGCACTCCTTGGACTCTTCCAAAGCTTTACTTCCAATCTTTCCAATCTAAGAGTGGCCACTTCTTTGACCAAAGTGAGATCCACTTGCTAGCAATACCAAATGGCTCTTCTTGGATTACCTCCAAGGCTTAACTCCTATCCATCTAGATCTTGGAGGGGCCCTCCACATGAGTCCCCTCTAGCAACTCACTTCCAAATGCCTAGCCTTGCTTCATACCCACCTTGCGGGCTTACGGTAATTTTGCCTTTCTTTATAGCACCATGCCTTCGGACTCTGCCGCACCACACTGATGCCAAGTATAAACAAGTCACCTCCATAAATCTGCATCATCCCATACCAATATAAACCATAGATGCTACCAAGTGGGACCCTGATATTCGATCAAGGTCACTTCCTATTTTGCTTGAGTACCTCAACATAACTATCTTCACTCTGAGCTCCACTAATCTGCTTCTGCAGAACCAATTGCTCATGCTATTTTCAATAATCCTCAACCTATTTTGACTTTCTTTGTGTCTTCACTCCAAGTCTGCAGTACCAATGCAAGGCTACCCCACTGTCCTGCCTTACTCTTGTGACTCCTGTACCTTGACACTATTACATAAAAAATCTAAGCTTTATAGTACCTCACAGCAAGACCAATCTGATTTACCTCACAACCAATCTGGCCAACATTGAACAATCCTCATGCTTCATCTCCTGCAACCTGACATTACATGTCTATACAGCAAGTAAGCACCTTCGTCTAAATATCTACCTCTAGTACCTTGGTTTTCCAATGGCTTCACCCTAAGAGCAGTTCCATTAAGTTTAATTATTTCATTTCTTGCCATTCAAGTGCTTTAGCTCCATAATTGCCCACACAAGAGATGGCTCTTTTCAATGTTTTCCACATCTTGGTGCACCTGAGTCCCTTGACTCTCCAAGTCTTCACCTTAGCCTGCACTTCAAAATTTGGATGCTACATCTTTCCTTGCACTATAGACACACCCTCATACCTCAATCTATTTACCCAGCTTTTGCTTCTTTGGAGATTCTTGTTTCTCGAGATACTCTACCTTGCAACTTGGCATACAACTCAAGTGCCTCAGCATTCATGAGTACTCTTTATCATGAATTCCTTTCTTCAGCCACAAACAGGTAGACCTTCACTTCAACAGACTCCCATCCACTCGTGCAGCCAATGAGCAACCTTAATCATTTAGCACTGAGCACATTATTCTGCAACATATTCCCCCACTCTAAGTCGTTGACACCCATAACAGACTCAAACATCCAGCTCCTCCCAACTGGACTTCAATTTCTTTCAGTCTCTTCATTGCTTTGGCTATCCCCATATCTACAGCTAAATGCCAACAATCTAATACCACACATATCAGAAGCCAACAACAACAATAATATCGACCTTCGATATAGCCAACCTTTAGCCCTAATACCAACTATTATGGATGAGGGGATCTCAAAGCAAATCTCAACAACGTGCAGCTCAGTCTGCTCTTTATAGGATAGAAGAGAATTGATCAGCCTCGCTAGCATGGGAACCTAGTCTCTATGACTTAGGCCATGCCCAACAATAATAAGAATACAGTGGAATACGACACCAGAAAACACCATGAAGAAGAAGAAGAAATAAGGAGAAGAGAACTTTTATTAAATAACCACTTGTTAGTTTACAATAGAAGCTCTCCCGGTGTCTCAATCTCTCATAGATACAAGAGGACCCCTAGATGATCTCTCTCTCTCTCTCTCTCTCAATGATCTCTAACCCCACCCTTGAGGATCTTTTTATATAGGAACAACCTCAGGTTATAAGTCCCTCACGAACTCAACTCTCTAAGTACAAAATAAGGATAAACTAAAAATCTCCATTCCCATAGGACTTTGCGCAGTTAGATGAAACTACCAAGTTCGTGATCTAAATGAACTCGAATTGTAATGAAACTTGATCCATTGGATTCAGGATGAAAAATCCTTCAAGATGACACCTTACCCACTTTGAACCAACTTCTGTGGAGTTCCTAAATTGTCCCTTAAAATTGCATGGATAAACTACATTCTGTTATGCCTCATTGCATTAGCTTTTTTTTCTAACCAATTTACATCTTGAGACATATGCCCATGGCCCCATGCTCTTGAGTACTCCTTGTAGATCTTGTACACATTTCCTTGGATAATTCTAGGGCTTAGATTTGGTCTTCAAGTTACCCAAATCTCAAGAGTGTGTAGTCAGACCTCAAACCCGTCCAGCGACTTGATCTGTTTTGCACCTTGACCCATGTCCGGTCCAACCCCGATTTGAGGAGCCGTGACACACTCCCCCACCTAATCCAAATTCACCCACAATGAGGCTAGATGGTACTTATTGATGATGTCCTCAAACTGCCATAGTTCATCACCATACTCCTAACTCGCTTCTAAGTCAAATAGTTCTCTCCATCGGATTAAGTACTACACCTGGCAACCCTTCTTCCTATCTGCCTTGATTTCAAAAACCTTCTTGGTGTAATGAACTCGTGCGGACACTGGAACTTGTTCGCTTTGAGCTTGAGAAGGGTCAGTCGTGTCCTCTTTGAATGGCTTCAATAGAGACACGTGGAACCCTGGATGCACTTTTAGCTTGGAAGGGAGCGACAACCGATATGCTATCTCTCCAATTCGATGTGTGATGATGAAGGGACCTTCATACCTCCTCACGAGTGCTTTGTGGTAGCCCGACTTCAATCCCATGTGATGGTAACATTTCACCAATACTCGATCACCAATCTGAAACTCCGCTGCTTGCCACTTTATGTCAGCCCACTTCTTCATCTATTTGGTCGCCTTCAACAAGGAGACTTGAACCAAATCTGTATCCACCTTTAGATCCCTCATGAATCTGTAGGCGGTTGGGCTACATCTAGGTTCCCACACCAAGGAGGTTGATTGGTACTCTTTAGCCCTATGAAGAGCAAACCGAGCAGCACGTTGTTGGAATTTTCTCTGAGATCCCTTTGTACGTGACACTAGTTCCTAAAGATCATCCTCCAG
Source organism: Cocos nucifera (assembly GCA_006176705.1). Lineage (NCBI taxonomy): Eukaryota > Viridiplantae > Streptophyta > Magnoliopsida > Arecales > Arecaceae > Cocos > Cocos nucifera. Next base: position 219,297 of record QRFJ01000911.1, on the reverse strand, counting down.
ATATGATTAAGTTTAGAGCTTCGATCATGGATAGTTCATCCTAGAGACCATGATTGTTCCCATCAATGTCCAATTTTGTGTAGCGGTCAAATTCCTTTGTCCTAGCCCCCCCGATCTCACCTTAATGACCGTAGAACCTACCAAAATTACACTATGAACTCGGTTAGATGAGATTGAACAATGAAAGAAGCTTGCTATTTGACTGATTTTGATCTCCATCACAAAATAGGTAGTAGCTATTCTACAAATATTAGACTATAGCATCATCTAACCTCAACTGATGATCAACCTTGGGTGGCAGCCAAACTTCTCTACTTCATCCTATGGATAATAGATCTTGCCAATTCTACACCAGGGACCTCGGCCAGATGAACCTGAGTTAGCGAAAGGACCTTGCCACCAATATAAGTTCGATCTTCCACCTGGAATAAGCAATGACTACTTCACAAGTATTGAACTTCAGTACTCCATCTTAACTATAGGACAATCTTGGGTATTGGTTGAACCTCCCCAAGAGGGCTTGGCCGCAGTCTTAATTGAAGAACCTATTGTCCCTTTCCAACCTCCAGCCCTCAAGGCTAGAGTATTCGCACCTTCTTCCGATCGACCTTGAAGGCAGCCAAGCTTCTGAAAGCTGTCTTGACAGCTCCATCATGGTTCGAGCTCAGAGCCTAACTTATGAGTCCATCATCTATAACTTAGAAGCCGACCTTCAAGCTTCATGGACACCACACTACCAAGCTCAGAGATCTTCAATTCTCTGTCCATACTTTAGTAAATGGAATTCAACCACTAGCATGTCATGATAAATGATAGCACACTCTCTGTAACAAACTCCAAGTAGCCCAAACAACTACCTGACATTCTATTATGGTTGTCACGATCATCTTATTACAAGCTCTGTCTATAAAAGAGACCATCCAGATATGTCTTTCTCTTTAAGCTCTTCTCCATTCTAATCTTCTGTGTACTTCATTTTTATTGGTCAGAAACTAACTTGACCATCGGAGGATCCTGCTAGAGCCACTCACCTCCGACCCAGACTTTATCTTGCAGGTCTCTCCAATGAGATCATCTCCTCTACCTCCAACAAACTCTAGTGGTTGACTATTTTCTGCACCAATAGAGAATTGGCACTAGAGGAAGGGTGACTAAGCCTTTCTTCTAGAAGGACTACCCAATTGAGGAACGATCTTTTTTTGCCTCACTGATTTCTCTATCCTCCCTTTGTACTTCCTTTGTTCTAACAAAATGCCATGTAGAAAAGTTTCTTCTCGATGATCCATCACCACTGCCCCTCGATCCAACCTAGAATTGGCCGATCCACAAGTTCTAGCTCCATCGTCCGCACCCCAACCTTCTCCACTGGCAACATTGGTGGGCATGGAATACTTCTGCTACAGCATGTAAGAGGCCTCATGAAAGCTGTGCAGGCCATGCAGTAGGCCCCGGCACCACCACCACTAGAAAGAGCATTGTTGGAATATCAAGATTTGGCATAAGGAAGGCCCACCTGGAGAGGCTAGCTGGAGAATCCTGAAAAGAAAAAATAGAGAGAAGAGAGCCCTTGCTCTAAGCATGACTCCACCCCCGAAAAGTCACTACCCTCGTCAAGCCAGCCACCCTTTGAGATTTATGATCAAGATGATGTCCTCGATCAAAAGCTCCTGGAGATGAGCCGATAGATTGAGGAACTCCATCATGATGCCCTGGTCCATAATGATGATATATGCACTAACCCCCCATTCACCATCCGATCATGTAGGAGTCCATCCCACCAAACTTAAAACTATACCAATTTAAGAGTTACGATGGGACCGCAGATCCTATCGACCATCTAGAGGGTTTTGAGACTATGACATGGCATGCCAGATGCCATTCAATGTTGAGCTTTTTCCTCCATCCTTAAGGGCACGGCAAGAAACTAGTACTCAAGCCTCAAATTAAATACTATTTATTTCTTCGATTAACTGAGCCACCAATTCGTGGCTTACTTTGTCAGCAGCTGATGCCAGATATGATGTTCAAACTCCCTCGTCAACATCAAGTAGAAGGAAGGAGAGTCCATCTGAGCCTACGTTAGCCGCTTCAATATCGCTACTCTAAAGGTCCAAAATTTGGACCAAACTATTGCCATGGCCACTCTAAAGGGTGTCCTTCTGAAGAATAATCTTCTCATTTCAGTAGAGAAGAAGTATCCCCAAAACTTTGCCGACATGCTAGCTCGGGTTGAGGGCTATGCCCAAGCTAAGAAAGCTTTCAAGCTTCATGATGATGAGGTCATAGGAGAGCGGCAGGTGGAAGAATCTAGCAAGCCCGCACTTGTAGAGAAGCCTAGTGAAGCTCGACTGCATTCTAGGATCCTTCTTGAACGAAGACAAATCCAGACTCCACCTCGAGCCCATCGGCTAGGAAGCTTGGATAGAAGGACATGATGATGCCCCCTCCTAGAAGATTTCACTACTATTTTCTTCTGAATGCTCCAAAAATTTAAGTACTGATGGAAATCAAGAACCAACTATCGAGGCCAGATAAAATATGATCTCATCCAAGCAAGTGAAATCCAAACAAGTATTGCCTGTACCATCATGATCATGGTCACGATACTAAAGAATGCATCCAACTCTATGATGAAATTGAGAAGCTGATCAGACTAGGTCGACTGGATTGATTTCTACGATATCAGCCTAAAAGGAGGGAAGATCGGCCAAGGATCCTTCCACAGCCAAAACTACCTTGGAGGGAAGAATAATGAGGAGATTGGCCCCCACTTAGAATCATCAATACAATCGTTGGGGCACATTGGCAAGATGGGACTAGCAGATCGACAGAGTAAACACAAAAGCAGAGAATTGAAGAATCCATTACTTTTACTGAAGAAGATGTACAAGGAATTCAATTTCTACATGATGATGTAGTCGAAATTTTTTTAAATATTATAAATTATGATGTTCGCTATATCTTGGTAGATAATGAAAGCTTTACTGACATCCTATTTTATAATGCTTTCTCCAAGATGTCTATAGTTGATTGTCATATGGGGCCATTAAATTCACCATTAGTGGGGTTCATCGACGACTCTGTACTGGTTGAAGGGATAATCACCTTACCAATTATGGCAGATCGATATCCAAAGCAATCTAGGGATCAGATTGATTTTTTGGTGGTAAAAACTCCTTCAGTCTATAATGCCATTCTTGGATGACTTGGGCTGAATGCACTTCGAGTCATGGTATCGACATACTATTCGAAGATGAAGTTTTCGATAGAATATGGAGTTGAAGAAGTCAAAGGAGATCAAGCACTAGCACGACATTATTATACTATAGCCTTGCAAGGAGGAAAATAGTCCGAGCATTGTTTGATGTGTTGGAAATTATGTTCTAAAGTCAATCATCAGCCTATTGATGGTTGAGATATTGCAATTAATTTATTAATTAATAAAAATTTTTTTGACATCTTTTTCATTACAAGCTTACATCTTCCAATGAACTCCATTGTTGTTATGAAGTCCTTAGGACTATTTAGTTTCGATAAAGAGAGGATTTATCGATTAGTCCTTAAATTTATTCATAACCAAATAATAGGTTGTTAATTAGGATGACAGCGTCTATCGAGCATAGGTCGCTATATGCTATATAGGTTGGTTATCCTCTTACCCAAGGAGTGTGGAGACATTGGTATGGCATACAGATGAGATGTATGGGTACATCATCATTGAACGTGATCAACTTCAAAGCATTCTACTATCGAGAATGTCTCTGATGGGATATAGGTATAAGTATCCCTTAGACCTGAGATCACCTCAGTGACTTGCAAGTAACTTACTGTGCTTTAGTACCAGACTAACTAAATTTTTAATTCAGTAATGGAAGGCTTCTAGACATAGTCAAGTACTTGCAAAGTTGGAGTGTGATCAAGATGGAATTGACCACTCCAAGAATTGGAGAAGAATGTATCATTGTATTTCAATATAACAAAATCTTGACCAGGGTAATCCATCCGATGGATTTGATATTTTGAAATACAATATGGACAACTTGATCAGAGTTGATAGTTGAACTCTGAGGTATCCTATGAGCATTATGATCAAGGGGATGAATTATATGGAAACTATGTCCACATGGGTTCTATGGATGGTGTTCTACACCTTCGACCTATCCAATCATCGGATATCATTGCTAGAAGGCCACTTTGATTGATGCAAAAATTTATTTCTATGCCACTGGATTAGGTTTAGACCTATGAGGTTACACACATTAAAGTTCATGTTTCGATCGGATGTTTGATCAACGATTTAGAATTATTTTAGGATTAAACGATCAATACGGTTGATGTTTGACCTAGTGCAAGTACTGTAGGAGGATTGATTAGCAATTCAATTGCTAATTAACTTAATTTCATTAAGCCAGTAGGTTGAGATTAAGTCTAATTAAACATAATTTAACTAGATTTGGTTTAGACTTAATTGGATCAAATCTAATTGATTTATTGGATAAACCAAGTGCAAGAAAGAACTAGTCCTAGTCTAACTAGGACTTGGGTCAATCCAATTTAATTAGATTGGATTACTCTTATTTTTATTTGGTTAAAAGATCTTATTTGATCAGGTCAAAATAGGAGTCCTAGTGTGACTAGGACTCCCTATTTCTTACGCCACCTAATCCTCACACCCCACCCCTTTCTCTTTATATTTTTACGCAAAATTCTCCATGCCTAAAGGCTTCTCACACCCCCTTTCTCTCTTCTATTTCTCATATGAAAGTTTGTTGCATGACTAAGACAAAATGGGAAGTTGATTTCGCTTAGGATTCTATGAGATAGAATTCCTAGTCAACTAAAAGTCCTTTGCTTCATGCCGCCACCTCCCTTATTTCTCTCTCTCTCTCTCATGTTTTTTTTGGATTTATTTGCATCCTACCTTACTGGTCCATGGTAGAAGAAAAAGGTGGGGTGCCCTTTATTTGCATCCTACCTCGCTGGTCCATGGCAGGAAAAAAAAAGGTGGGGCGCCCAAGAGTTGGGCGCCCCAACAACTTTCCTTATTTGGTCCTTCCTAGTCTAAATTTTTGACCTAACTTTGATTCTAGATATCTCTTTATTTAAAAAGAATTTTTTATTAAAATTTTTATGGATTGTAGACATTTAAGAGGTCTCTTTGGTGTAGAAAAATTAAAAAAAAAAATCATCTACATTATGGAGATATTAAAAACATAAATCAGGGTGTCTAGAAAAAGAGCAAAGAAGAAGAAGAGGGTCTTCTTTTAGGGTTTTTATTCTAGATATCTTTCTTACTTTTTTTGAGCTTTTGAGAGGTGCCTCGACATCACAAATCTTCTTCTTTTTCTTCTAATATTTTGGAGTATCTAGGTTTTGAAGAAGAAAGCACCGGATCGACCGTCAAAGAGAGATCAGCACAGTGCTAGCATACGGTGTTGATTTCATGCTTTAGGATTTCTGATCGTATTGAGGGGCTCATGTAGTCAACTCCTAAAGGTTGGATGCATGTGCAGCTTATGACTTCATCCTCAAGCCTAGATCAGCAAGTTAGAACATCTAACTTGCTCTGGTAATAGATCCGATCTGTTATTTTATAGCTGCATTAGATGTAGTATAGATCTAGGTTAATATGATCAATCTTTTCTTTCTTATTTAATTTTTAATTTTTAATTTAAATATCATGCAATAATCATATAATAAGATCTTAGATCTAGGATATTTTAGATTAATTTTGATTGATTTTAATCTTCCACTATCTGATCTTGAAAAGTTTTAAGATCTAATCTTGAAACCCTAGATCTGGTTTCTTACAATTGGTATCAGAGCATAAGTTCTTAGTACATGATTTTTGTGCATATTTAGATTATTTTTTAGATTAGATTTAATTTATAATCTAATTATTAAATCTAAAATTAAAAAAATTTAGATCTCATGATTGTCATAAGGTTGTCCTGCTGTAAGGTTTACCCCTTACAGTGAAAAGGTTATCCTAGTTCGTGATGATCTAACTCTAATCATAAATTTATTAGATTTAATCTAATTTTATTTATAATTTAATATATTTAAAATAATTTTAGATCTAAAAAAAAAATATTTTAGATTGCACTGACTACCATATGGTTGTCCTACTGTAAGGTTTATCCCTTACAGTGGATAGATTATCCTAGTACGTGCTAATCTAAAATATTGATCATAAAACTTTAGATTAGATCAAAAAGATTTTATGATCTAATTAAAAATATTTTAATCTAATTTCAATCATCATAAATAAGTTAGATTTGATCTAAGGAGATTTATGATTGATTATTATTGAAACTATTTTAATTACATAAACCTGTTTAGATTAGATCTAAATTAGTTTTATATTTATTTTACTTGCATATTGATTATGAATAAACCATTCAACTTGATTGATAGAACCATGTTATAAAAATATTTTATAAATATGAAAATTATTTTAGAAAAGCCAAACCCCAACCCTCAGCCCAAAACTTACTTAAGAATTAAGAGGTTGCTTGATTAGATTCTAGGATTGTAAATTGAAGATCCTATGACACGAATCATAACACATTGGGTTAATGAGTTAGTGGGGATTAGGTCCATTAATTAAGTTAGACCTAAGGTTAGATTAAAGAATAGACTTAATTAGAGAATTGACTAAATCTAATCAATTGTTGTCTTAGGTTAGGTCAAGAATTCTCTAGATCAATTATAGTAGTTGTAGTTGGTCAAGTCCATATCTTTAACAAGAACCAAATGGACTTGATTCTTGGCTAAGAGGTCTAGCTTGAATTGTTAGGTTGATCTAATCAAGACTAATTAAATCAGTTGGTGTCTAAGATAAGTTTGGTACATACGATCGGAGGTTTCTAATTGACAGTCTGCTTACTTGGCCATTTTTGATGGTGTCTAAGGATAGCTTCGACAAACCCTTCCGTCGATCTCACTTACCTGGCCTTCTTGATGAGATTGAGTTTTGATCAGATCACTTGATAATTTGAGTTGACCCATGTCAGCTAGGTAAATCAGTGTTATTGATTTAGGTGCTCCTAGATCAGCCTTTTAGTAGTCTCCCTAAAGTTGACTTGGTGAAGCCAATGGGAGGATCATGACAAGCTAGTAAATCTGACCTACTCACTTCTATAAATAAATTTTCTAAAATTATTAGGTTCCTAAAATGAAATAGTTATATGATAATTGGATCATAGCCTCCCATTAAAGTGGATGATAATGGGTCCATCATTTGGATAATCATTGGAGGCCCAAAGGCCTAGTGCTTATTGGATAATGAAATTATCATTCATTATATGATCTCTTGGATACATCTTTCTAAATGGTGGTCAAGTTGGCCAACCAAAGTTAGGCCTGATCATTCATTGGTTGGATGGGCCAAGTATGGTCATGTTAATGATTGGACTTAATTGGACCTTTTTCTGAGAAGGCCAAAGCCAATTGATCAGGGCCTAAGGCAAAATTTAATTACTAGAAATTGTTTAGAGAAACAATTGGTTATGAACCTATCCTTAGATATACATGGGTGGGCTAACTAAAGTTGGGCTTGTGTACAGTCTATGTGGATTCTAGTACACACAAAGGAATTAAGATAATTCCTTGAATTGGAGGTAGAGGCTACCAATTCGAATAAAATAGTGGAAGATCCATTTGATTAAAGTCCAAATCTCTAGGTTTAATAAATTAATTACTAAATAGGTTATGTTTTTTTTTGGTGCAGATATGGCCACTTTTCTATCGCTTCGATCATTGTTAGACAATGATAAGTTGGTGGGATCCAACTTCAGTAGCTGGTACCGAAAGTTGAAGTTTGTCTTGAAGCATGAATAGATTCTATATATGCTGAGGAGCCAGCTACCAATGCATGTGGAACTGTCAAAGATACTTATCAGAAGTAGCTCAGTGATCGAACCATGGTGTGCTGCATTATGCTGGCTGTGATTAGCGATGAGTTCAATCGTAGGTTTAAGATAGCTCAACCAAATGAAATGCTCCAAGTGTTGGAGGATTCTTTTGGCACACCCAATGATGTTGAGAGGCATAAGACTAGTTACGCCATCTTCAATGCTAGAATGCAGGATGGAGCCTCTATCACCGATCATGTACTGTACATGATCAAGCTGATAGAGCACTTGAACTAGCTCGGCTTTTTCTTACACAAACAACTTGGAAAAGATGCAATACTGAACTCGCTGCCCAAGTCATATCTCCCATTTCTTACACATTATAGAATGTCAAAGCCTGAAGTTGACTACCATGGGTTATTGGGGTTACTTTAGAACTTTGAGAAGGATCACCAGCTCCATAAAGAGTCGGTAACTTAGTGGGAGGTTCGTCTTTTTATTCTCGATCCTTTGGAAAAGGGATGAAGAACAAGAAGAAGAAAGCCAAGAAGGTGCTTGTTCTGGCTAGGACATTTATATTGGCTCAGACCCAAAAAGCCAAGTCCGATAAGAGTAAAACTGAATGCTTCTTTTACAAGAAGTGGGAACACTAGAAGAGTAACTATTCTTAATACATTGCCTCCCTGGATCCGAACAGGCAGAGAAAGAAGCAAGTTATTGCTGGGCAAGATATTTATATGATAACTCCTTATAATTTCTCTATGTGTGATATTACTGACTGGGTATTGGATACTGAAAGCTCTATCATATTTGCAATTTATTGCAGGGATTGCAGGTCAGTAGAAGATTCAAGCAAGGCGAGAGATTCCTGAACATTGGAGATGGAAGGCCAGTTTTAATTCTAGCTTTAGAAATTTTGAAACTTTTATTTGAATTTCATACCATTGTTCTTAGTGATTGTCATTTCTATCCTAGTTTTTTTAAAAATATCATTTCTGTAGGCCTTTTGGCCATGAACAATTATAAAATTTCAATAAAAAAATAAGTTTGCAATGTCATTATGAATGGTGTTACTGCTTTCTATGAATAATTAAATAATGGTGTATATATGTTACCACAACCTGTTAATGTAGTCTATTCAACTGGCAAACATCCTAGATTAGATAATGTGATAGATATCTATTTATGGCACTATAGACTGGGTCATATAAATAAAAATAGAATAAGCAGGTTGGCTTAAGAGGATATCCTCAAACTTAGTGATTATGAATCACTTCCAACTTATGAATCCTATCTTCTTGGTAAAATGACTAAGTCATCTTTTACTGAAAAAGGTGAGAGAGCCACTAAACTCTTAGGACTAGTACATACTGATGTATGTAGACCAATGACTAGTAGTGCTAAAGGTGGATATGTCTACTTCATCACTTTCATAGATGATCTATCTAGATTTGGATGTCTATTTAATAAAATATAAGTCGGATTCATTTGAAATGTTCAAATGATTCTAAAATGAAGTAGAAAAACTAACTAAAAAAAGTGTTAAAACTCTTCGGTCTGATCGAGGAGAAAAATACCTTTCTGATGAGTTTCTCACACATCTAGAAGAGAATGGGATTCTCTTCCAATGAACTCCTCTAGGAATACCATAGCATAATGGTGTATTTGAAAGAAGGAATCAGACTCTATTTGACATGGTCCGATCCATGATAGATTTTGCCAGCTTATCGATATCCCTCTAGGGATATGCACTCGAATCAGCTTGTTATCTTTTAAATAGGGTTTTAAGTAAATCTGTAGTTAAAACTCCATATGAGATATGGACAGGATGTAAGCCAGCAGTTTCACACCTCAGGATCTAGGGGTGCCTGGCTTATGTCAAATGGATAATTACAGATAAACATGGACCTAGGTCTGACAAGTGCACATTTATAGGATACCCAAAAGAGACCAAAGGATACTATTTCTACCATACTGATGAACAAAAGGTGTTCGTCAGCCTTAGGATAATCTTTTTGGAAAAGAAGTTCCTTAGTGAAGAAACTATTGCCTCTAAGGTTGAACTTGATGAAGTTCAATAGGTAGAAAGTTTAACACAGAATGTTGAACCTAAGTCGGATTTGATCAGACTAGATTCGAAGCCTAGTGAACCCACACCATTAACGTAATCTGGTAGAATACCATGCCATCCAAATAGATACTATGGATTCTTGATTCAGGATGGTGATCCCATCGAACTCGATGAGAATGGTAAGGATCCGATCACTTATATGGATGCGATGTAGAGACTCAACTCTAAGAAATGGCTAGAAGCCATGACATTCGAAATGGATTCCATAAAGATCAATGACCTATGGACATTAGTTGACCCACCTAAAGGGGTTAAATTCATTGGATGTAAATGAATATTCAAAAGAAAAAGAGGCGTAGACGGAAAGGTGGAGATCTATAAAGTTCGTCTGGTTACTAAGGGATATCATCAATGTTATGGTATTGATTATGATGAGACATTCTTTCCAGTGGCAATGCTCAAATTCATTCGGATAATGCTTGCAATAGCTGCCCACCTGGACTATTAGATCTGATAGATGGATGTGAAGATGGCTATCTAAATTGAAGAACTAACCGAAGAGATGTATATGATACAACCTGAGGGGTTCACATCCACAGATGAGTCCAAGGTGTGCAGCCTTTAGAGATCCATTTAAGGATTAAAGTAAGCATCTTAGAGTTGGAACATGCATTTTGATAAAGTGATCAAAATATATGGCTTCATTAAGAACGGAGAAAAACTCTACATTTATAAATGAGCGAATGGTCCAGCAATGGTATTCTTTGTTTGGTACGTGGATGACATTCTCTTAATCAGAAATGACATCTCCGCACTACAAAGAATAAAAGTCTGGTTGTCATCATAGTTCTCCATGAAGGACTTGGGTGAAGCATCCTATATCTTAGGGATGAAGATCTATAGGGACGATCTAAAAGGATGCTTGATATATCCCAGTTCACGTACATAAAAGTTGTGCTGAAGAGGTTCAGCATGGAGAATTCCAAAAAGAGCTATCTTTTGATAGATCAAGAAATTTCTCTCTCTAAGAAGGATTGTCCGACAACTCCTGAAGAGAGAGAGCGTATGAGTAGAATCCCATATGCTTCGATAGTGGGGTCTATTATGTATGCAATGACATGTACGAGACCAAACATAGCATACTCACTAGGAGTAGTGAGTAGATACCAGTCTGATCCTAAAGAAAATTACTGGAAGGTGGTTAAAACCATCCTTAAGTATTTGAGAAATATTAAGGACCAATGGTTGGTTTATGGTGAGTCAGATTTGAAACTTGTGGGGTTTACATACTCCAACATTCAATCTGACCATGATGACAATAAAAGTGTGTCGGGATATATCTTTACTCTAAATGATGAAGCCATCTATTGAAAAAGTTTCAAGTAGCATACAGTGGCTGACTCTATTTGCAAAGCAGAGTATATGGTAGCATCACATGCAGCAAAGAAAATTGTGTGGTTGAGAAAGTTCATCACCGAGTTTGAAGTAGCATCCTCCATTGATGGTCTAGTCCTACTCTACTACGGCAGCACTAGCACCATAGCTCAAGCAAAAAAACTGAAGGCACACCAGCAGACAACGCACATTCTCGCTGCTTCCATTTGGTCCGTGAGATCATGGATCGTGGTGACGTCGCCCGTCAAAAGATCGATGAAAAGGAGAACCTAGCTGACCCCTTCACTAAAGTCCTGATAATCAAGAAGTTCGACAACCATAAGTCGAAGATAGGTATTAGATACTGTGCAAGTAGCTTTAGGATAAGTGGGAGTTGCTGAAAATTGTTCCAAAGTCAATCATCAGCCTGTTGATGGTTGAGATATTGTAATTGATTTATTAATTAATAAAAATTTTTTTGGCATCTTTTTCATCACAAGCTTCATCTTCTAATGAACTCCATCATTATGATGATGTTCTTAGGACTATTTAGTTTTGATAAAGAGAGGATATATCAATTAGTCCTTAAATTTATTCACAAATAAATGATAGGCTGTTAATTAGGATGACAGCATCTATCGAGCATAGATCACTATATGCCATATAGGTTGGTTGTCCTCGTAATCAAGGAGTGTGGAGATTGGTATGGCATATAGGTGAGATGTATAGATACATCGTCATTGAACATGACTAACTCCAGAGCATTCTGCTATCGAGAATATATTTGATGGGATATAAGTAAAAGTATCCATTAAACCTGAGATCACCTCAGTGACTTGCAAGCAACTCACTGTGCTTTGGTACCAAACTAACTAAATTTCTAATTCAACAATGGAAGGCTTCTAGGCACAGTCAAGTACTTGCGATGTTAGAGTGTGATCAAGATGGAATTGACCACTCCAATAGTTGGAGAAGAATGTATCACTGTATTTCAATATAGCAAAACCTTGGCCAAGGTAATCCATCAGATGGATTTGATATTTTAAAATACAATATGGACAACCTAATCAGAGTTGATAGTTGAACTCTGAGGTGTCCTACGAGCATAATGCTCAAGGAGACGAATTATATAGAAACTATATTCGCATGGGTTCTAAGGATGGTGCTCTACACCTTCGACCTATCCGATCGTCGGGTATCATTGCTAGATGATCACTTTGATTGGTATAAAAATTTATTTTTATACTATAGACTTAGGTTTGAACCTATAAGATCACACACATTAGAGTTCACATTTTGATTGGATGGTTGATCAATGATTTAGAATCATTTTAGGATTAAACGATCAACACGGTTGATGTTTGACCTAGTGCAAGTGTTATAGGAGGATCAATTAGCAAATCGATTGCTAATTGGCTTAATTTGATTAAGCTAGTAGACTGAGATTAAGTCTAATTAAATATGATTTAATTAGATTTAGTTTGGACTTGATTGAATCAAATCCAATTGGTTTATTGGATAAGCCAAGTGCAAGGAAGAACTAGTCCTAGTCTAACTAGGACTTGGGTCAACCCAATTTTTTTAATTTGATTAGAAAATAAATTAAAATTAAATCTAATTTAATTTTATTTAAATAAGTCCTTAAATTAGTTATGGCCTTATTTAATTGGATTGGATTATTCTTATTTTTATTTGGTTAAAAGACCTTATTTGACCAGGTTAAAATAGATGTCCTAGTGTGACTAGGACTCCCTATTCCTTGCGCCACCTAATCCTCATGCCCCACCCCTTTCTCTTTATATTTTTATGTGAAATTATCCATGCCCAAATGCTTCTCACACTCCCTTTCTCTCTTCTATTTCTCATATGGAAGTTTGTTGCATGACCAAGCCAAAAGGGGAAGTTGATTTCGCTCAGGATTCTATGAGATAGAATTTCTGGTCAACTAAATGTCCTTCTTTGCTTCATGCTGCCACCTCCCTTATTTCTCTCTTTTCCTCTCATGTTTTTTGTGGATTTATTTGCATCCTCCCTTGCCGGTCCATGGTAGAAAAAAAAATGGTGGGGAGCCCAAGAGTTGGGCACCCCAACAACTTTCCTTATTTGGTCCTTCCTAGTCTAGGTTTTTTACCTAACTTGGATTCTGCATATCTCTTTATTCAAAAAAAATATTTTGCTAAAATTTTTGTAAATTGTATAAATTTGAGAGATCTCTTTGGTGTAAAAAACATATAGAAAAATTCATCTTGTTTGTGGAGATATTAAAAACATAAATTAGGGTGTCTAGAAAAAGAACAAAGAAGAAGAGGAGGGTCTTCTTCTAGGATTTTTGTTCCAGATCTCTTCCTCCCTTTTTGTGAGATTTTGAGAGGTGTCTCTACATCAAAAATCTTCTTCTTTTCCTCCTGCTATTTTGGAGTATCCATGTTTCCAAGAAGAAAGCATTGGATCAACTATTGAAGAGAGATCAGCACAATGCTAGCATACTGTATTGATTTCTTGCTTCAGGATCTCTGATCATGTTCGTGGGCTCATGTGGATGACTCCTAGAGGCTGGATGCATATGAGGCACATGACTTCATCCTCAAGTCTGGATCAGTAAGTTAGAACATCTAACTTGCTCAGGTAACAGATCCAATTTGTTATTTTATAGCTGCATTAGATGTAGTATAGATCTAGGTTGATATGATCAACCTTTCCTTTCTTGTTTAATTTTTAATTTTTGATTTAAATACTATGCAATAATCATATAATAAGATCTTAAATCTATGGTATTTTAGATTAATGTTGATTGATTTTAATCTTTCGCTGCCTGATCTTGAAAATGTTTCAAGATCTAGTCCTAAAATCCTAGATCTGGTTCCTTACATGATGGATGGACTTGATGTTCATGATAATCTAATAGAAGAATAGAGAGAACCAATTGATGACTTTGTTGCAATTTTCTTAAATGATGGGAATGAAGACCATAGTTCAAATTAGCTTTAATTTGGAGGAAGAGGTTAAAAGATAGCTTATCATTTTTCTGTGGAGTAATGCAAATGTCTTTGCTTGGGTTCCCATGGATATGCTTGGTATTGACATGAATGTAATGGGGCATTGCCTAGGTGTAGAGCACAAGCATCGACCTGTGAAGCAAAAGAAGCACAACTTTGCACCAGAATGGTAGAAGGCGATCACAGACGATGTGGACAAGCTCCTCAAGGCCAAATTCATCTAGGAAGTGTCACAGCCGAATTGGATCACCAAGTGGTTCTTGTCAAGAAGATAAATAAAAAGTGGAGGATGTGCATAGACTTTATAGATCTAAATAAGATCTATCCAAAAGATAGCTATCTCCTATCCAAAATTAACCAATTGGTGGATGCAACTTCAGGCTATGAACTCTTCGCCTTCATGGATGCCTTATTGGGCTATAACCAAATCTAGATGGCACCTGAAGATGAGGAGAAAATTACTTTTATTACTAATCATGATCTTTATTATTACAAGGTCATGCCGTTCAGACTAAAAATTGTAGGTATGACTTATCAACATCTGGTGAGTAAAATCTTCAAGAAGTAGATCGACCATAATATAGAGATTTATGTGGATGACATGCTCATCAAGTGCTGATATTCAAGAGATCACATTGTCGACTTGAAGGAGACATTCGATACTCTTTGGAAGTATAAAATAAAGTTGAACCTAATCAAATGCACTTTTGGGGTGACTTTGGAAAAATTTTTAGGATTCATGGTATCATAGCATGGCATCGAGGCAAATCCAAAGAAGATCCAAGCTATCCAAGAGATGACCATTCCTAAGATAATAAAAGAAATTTAGTGCCGACAGGAAAGATCGTGGCTTTCAATCATTTCATTTTAAGGTCGGCAAAATATTGCATGCTCTTCTTCTAAGTGCTCAAACAACCAAAAAACTTTTGCTGGACTCTTGAATGTCAGCAAGCCTTTGAAGAACTCAAGAACTACCTCACCTCACCTCCCCTTCTTGCCAAGCCCGAACCCGATGAGGAGTTGTTCTTAGGTCTGGCAATATCTCCTACAGCCATTGGAGCTATCCTAGTCCGAAAGAAGAATAAAGTTCAAAAGCCGATCTACTATATAAGCTAGGTTCTGAGAGATACGGAAACAAGGTATACTAGATTGAAAAAGTTGACCTATGCTTTGTTAATTGCAGCTAGAAAACTCCAACCCTATTTCTAAGGATATACAGTGACATTACTTATAGATCAACCTGTAAAGGAAGCTCTTCATCAACCAGATACTTCTGAAAGAATTGTGAAGTAGGCAATTGAGCTCATTGAATTTGACATCAAGTTTCAACCTCAGTCATCCATTAAAGCTCAGATACTTGCTGATTTTATGGTAGAATGCACTATCCTGGATCTAGTCGAACCTAAGCAGCAAGAAGTCAGCACTTCTTATTTGTAGCCAAACTTCCTTAAAGAGAAATCAGACCTTCCTATAAATTTCTGGGCCTTATATGTTGATAGCTCATCTAATGCCTCCGGGATAGGTGCAGGTTTAATTCTTATCAATCTAGAGTGGTTGTTGCTGAATATGCACTGTGCTTTGAATTTTTCTCCATCAAAAATAGAGCAAAATATGAAGCTTTAATTGTGGGACTGAAATAGCTAAGGAGCTGGAGATAGATCATTTAAAAATCTATAGTGATTTGTAGTTGGTATGGGGGCATGCCAACGGTAGCTATGAAGCTCGGGAGAAAAATATGAAAAAATATTTAGACAAAATGAATGGTTTGACTTTGACCTTTGGTAGTTGTGATGTTCAGTAGGTCCCGAGAGCAGAGAACTCTAGAACCAACCATCTATCCAAATTGTCTACCTTAGCCTCGAATGAGTTGCTAAAGAAGGTTTTCTTTGAAGTCTTTCAGCACCCAAGTTCAGAGGAACCCTGGATAATCATACAAATGAACCATGAGCCTAGTTGGATCGATCCGTTGGTTCTATATCTCAAAGATGGCATCCTTCCTAGAGAGCCCAAAGAAACGTGAAAATTAAGAAATCAGGCCTCCCGTTATAACTTATATGAGAACAAGCTATATTAGAGGTCTTATTCCTTGTAGCTTCTTAAATACCTCCGATCATCTGAAGCCGATTATATCTTGAAGGAAGTTCATCAAGGAGTATGTGAAAACCACCTCGAAGCTAGATCATTGTTCTATAAGCTACTCTAACAAGAATATTATTGGCTGACCATGCACCAGGATACAGTCAATTATGTAAAAAAATATGATCGATGGCAAAGAAATGCCAATGTCCAAAGGCAACCAGCCTCCTTGCTCACACCCTTGAGCACTCCATGGCCATTTACACAGTGGGAAATGGACATACTTGGACCATTTCTTGTAGTATCCAAATAGCAAAAATTTCTCTTGGTGGCAGTAGACTACTTCACAAAATAGGTCAAGACTGAACCCTTAGCAAAAATCACTAAAGCTAAAGTGCAAGATTTTGTGTGAAAATCAATAGTGTGCATATTTGGTCTACCATGAACATTAATCACTGATAATGGATGCCAGATTATAGAGGCAAAATTTGCTAAATTTTATGAAGATTTGAATTTCTCTCATCATTTCACATTTGTAACCCACCCTCAAGTGAATGGTGAAGTTGAAGTAACAAATAAAATCCTGCTGCACAGAATAAAGGTAAGGCTTGAGCAGGTGAAAGAAATATGGGTGAATAAGCTCTATCATGTACTTTGAACTTATATAACCACTCAGAGATTGCTTACTAGGAAAACTCCATTTGCTTTAGCCTTTGGGACTGAGGCAGTCATTTTAGTCGAACTTGGGTTACCCTTGGTGCAAGTGGAGAACTTCGATGAGCAAAATAATTCATAGGATCTTAGGGCAAACCTTGATCTACCAGAAGAAAAATGGAAGAAAGCCCAAATTTAGATGCCGGCCTATAGGCAAAAAATGGCTTGGTATTATAATTCAAAGGTCAGGAGTAGAACTTTCAAGGTCGAAGATCTAGTTATTAGGAATGTGTCCTAAAGCCAATCGTCAGTCTATTGATGGTTGGGCCATACATTTATAATTATATATGAATTATAAATTAATAAAAGTTATTTTGATATTTTTCATCACAAATTCTATTATCTTCTAATGAACTCCTGTGTTATGATGAAGTCCTTAGGACTATCTAGATTTGAAAAAGGAGGATTTATCATTTAGTCCTTAAATAGTTCACGATCAAATGATACATTGTTACTTAGGATGATAATGTTTATCGAGTATAGCTAGTTGTGTGCCATATAGGTTGGTTGTCCTCATAACTAAGGAGTGTTGAGACACTGATATGGGTACATCTATACTGAACGTGACCAACTCTAGGGCTTTTCTCCTATCAAGATTAGCTCTGATGGAATATGGATATAAATGTCCCTCCAACCTAAGATCACCATAGTGACTTCCAAGTAACTCAATATATTTTGGTGCTAGACTATTTGAATTTCTAATTCAGTAATGGAAGAATTTTGGACACAGTCAAGTACTTATGGAGTTGGTGCACGTATCAAGATGGAATTGACCACTCCTAATTTCAGGAGTAGTGTTCAATTATGTTTCAATTTAGCAAAATCTTGGTCAAGGTAGTCTTAGTGAGGAGTCACGGGACTAATTACTTTGAGACATGACATGGATGTATTTTCTAGGATGGACAGTCTAATCCTGAGTCATCTATTACACAAAGATCATAGGGATGAATTTGAACAGAAAACCCTATTTTTTGGGTCAAATTTGTTCAGATCTGATTGGATCAAAAGGGATATTCCAAAAACTTTTTTCTCTTAGATCCAAATCAGATCTAAGACTCTTTAGATCTAATCTTATTGATCTAATAAAATAAAATAAAAATAAATTAAATCTAATTTAATTATACCTATATTTTGGGTAATCCAATAATCCTGTGATGATTCCGATGTTTGCTTGACGTTCTGGATGTAGCCACGTAAGCGCCTGGCCTTTGTCGATATCCACTCAGATAGGATCTGGAGATCTTCTCCTTCTCAATCTATGCTCCAAAAATCAGATCTGGATCTAATCTTGAAAATCTTCAAAATGGCTTTTGAAGATCAGTCGTTGTCTCTTACAGCAATGCTGCCTTCTTTCTTTCTTGTCACCTTTCTCTTGCTTAGATCGCACCAAACTCAAGCCCAAGAACTCTTGGATGTGGATAGGAGAGAGAGGATTTGAAGGTGGCATGGAGAAGGAGGGAGAGAAGCTTTGTGGCATGGGCAAAGGGTAGAAGCTCTCAATTCTAGGCGCAGACAGGGTTTATATAGATCCTACTGCACCATGCAGTGCCACATCATCTCGCCAATCAAGGCTCTTTATGCAATCAGATATAAATCTGATTGGTGGGATGACATCATCTAATCCAATCAGATTAGAGACCCTCATAAACCTCCGTAGGTGGTGCCAAGATTGGTCAAACATGACTTCTTGGCGCCACCTAATTTGAAATCATGAAGCAACCTGGAGTCCCATATGTATGGAACTCCAAGCATGATCCTCATGGGGTGCACACCTCCCTCGGTGTGCACCCCCTCCCTTTCTACTTTTTAGTAGGGGGACAAAGTCACATGTTCTCTCCTATGGGTGCATGACACATGGGTAGATATCTAAGTGTCAAAGGTCAACATTTGACCAAAGTCTAAAGACAAGATTTAGTGGGTGACGAAAAATGGCAGGTGTTATCTCAAATTTATCTTATAAATTAAGATAACCCTTTTCTAACCTAGACAAGCTCCAGCCATATCAAGTAAAAGTTTCTGAGTGAGTCCAAACATATTTGGCCCAATCGAGATAAGCTTTAATGATTGTTGAAGGAGAACATTAGGCTCAATCTTGTGCTAGCATGATTTTCTTGAACTTAATTGAATCTTATTCAAATCAATTGAAATGGTTTAGTCCAATTGATGATATTCAGATCCAAACCCTTATTTGTGTAATCTAGTTAGGTTCAATTCCATATGGTAATGGGATACATCACGATCTCTATCATTGACATCATTGAAACACCTTCTGATGGATCAAAACTTTTCTGATTCAGATAACTAGTATGATCGATCATCTAAATCATTCTAATTGCTTTCAAAATCCACCAGTGACACCTAGCAGCATATGATGGCAACCCATCAAAATTGAAAATGAATCTCTCGGTATAGTTACCTATGTGATTAAGTTCCTCTATCTTAAGCCCCGACCAGATTAGGGTTAAGGTGATCTCGTCAAATCCTAATATTTGTCATATGAATTAATCATTCGATTCAAGTCAAATATGAAAACTCTAATAGAAACTCTTTCTATTATTTCACTCTGCCATGGCCATGGGCTTATGAACTTGATTCTTATGATCATCATAGGGCTGCTCCTCTTCTATCGAGGTAGATAGATCCCCTATTGGTGCAATCCAATTCCTACAATGAACAAGCTATAGCCAACATACACCTCAGGGTTCTGAATGGCTAGGAGATCGATTTATGGTGTAGTCAAACTATAACATCCTTAAGGTGAATTGTCGATGCACCTCAGGTCATAGAACCAGACACACTACTATAGCTTCAAGCCAATCATCGACGAGAAGGTAGACTTCTAGATGATTGCTCGAGGTGGTCACGCTCAGTGCCATCGTTCTCTAACGAGTACTTATACTCTTGCTCTGGTGTCTCTACACCATAGACTCAAGACTCATCTATCCTAAAGAAGCGATCATACACCAATCTTTCAGATCAATCACCATTCTCATGATGATCCTACGATTGGGAGCATTTTATGAGTTCATAATGAAAATTCATGTCTTAAATTTTCAACTCTTGAAAATACGAACTATCATTATCATTAACTCAAGTAATGTATCACAGACACTTTCAAATACACACTATGATAGAAAATAATCTATTTTATTATTTATAGTCAAAATTATAATTTTGCCCTTATATGTGTATTACAAGTGTCGGCCAATTCTGGCTTCTAGGGCACACATATCAAACAAACTCACACTTGACCTAAAGCCAATTGGCTACAAATCTAAGTCCCATCTTTTCAAGGTGCGTTTCAATCTTCTGCCAGCCCAATGATTTTGTGAGTGGATCTGCCGCATTATTTTGCAGAGTCACCTCTCTTGACCTCGACATAACCTTTCTCGAGGTAATTGCGGATGAGGTGATATCGCCGCACGATGTGTTTGGATTTTTGGTAAGACCTTGGCTCCTTAGCAAAGGCTATGGCACCATTGTTGTCACAATACAGAGAAATGGCATCCGATGGCATCACTCTGATCTCTGTGGTGAATTTTTTTGTACCAGAATGCCTCCTTCGCAGCTTCTAATGCAGCGATGTATTCTGCTTCCATGGTGGAATCTGCTATCGCTGTCTGCTTGGAACTCTTCCAACTGACAGCACCACCATTACATACAAACAGACTCCCAGATGTCAACTTTTGATCATCTATATCGGACATAAAATCCATGTCTGTAAACCCATGGACTTGGAGTTCTCCATTACCAAAAACTAACAACATCTCCTTAGTTCTTCTCACATACTTAAGGATACATTTCACAGAAGTCCAGTATTCTTCACCTGGATTCGACTGATATCTGCTCGTGACACTCACAGCATGGGCTATATCAGATCATGTACATAACATGGCATACATTAGCCTTCCTATTGTTGAAGCATAAGGGATCTTGCTCATGCGTTCAATCTCCTCTAGTGTGTTGGGACACATTTTCTTGGAGAGATGAATGCCATGTCTGAAGGATACCAATCCCCTCTTGAAGTTTTCTATGCTAAACCTCTTTAGCACTTCCTCTATATACATCTTCTGTGAAAGACCTAGCATCCTATTCGGTCTATCTCTATAGACTTTGATTCTTAGAATGAAGGATGCTTTTCCTACGTCTTTCATGGAGAATTTTTTAGATAACCATATTTTAACTATGGTCAACATGGGAATATGATTCCCAATAAGGAGGATATCATCTACGTATAGTACAAGAAAGATAATAGCGCTCCCACTGACCTTTTCAAAAATACATGGTTCCTCCTCATTTCTGATGAAACTAAATAATTTGATCACATCATTAGAATGAGTATTCCAGCTTCGAGATGCTTGCTTAAGTCCATATATGGACCTTTGCAGCTTGCATACTTTGTGATCAGTATCACTGGATGTGAAACCTAGCGGCTATTCCATATAGATATCTTTCTCAAGGTATCCATTTAAGAACATCATTTTTACGTCCATTTGCCATATTTCATAATCAAAATAAGATGCAATAGCAAGCAATGTGTGGATGGATTTTAGCATAGCTACTGGCGAAAAGGTATCCTGATAGTCAATGCCTTGGTGCTGACTATAACCTTTTGCCACTAATCTAGCTTCGAATGTCTCCACATTCCCATCTGCACTAATCTTTCTCTTGTAGATCCATTTACACCCAATAGGTACTATACCTTTTGATGGATCTACCAAGGTCCAAACTTGGTTTGAGTGCATCGAGTCAATTTCTGACTTCATTGCCTCTAACCCCTTTTCGAAGTCGATATCCGATATCGCCTTGTCATAGGTTTTGAGATCACCATGAACCCCATTACCTATGAGAAATATTTTCTTTACTTCCTCTAAAATAGTACCTAAGTACCTCTCAGGGGGATGGAAAATCCTTTCTGATCTACGAGGTGGAGCAGGTAGTGATTGTATTGGCTCAACCTAATTTGGTTCCATAGGATCCTTAGCTTGTTGCTCTTGGAAGACTTTCTCCTCTAGCTTGATCTACTTTTCAATGCTGCTATCTTGAATAAACTATTTTTCAAAAAATATGGCATGCCTACTCATAATTACATTGTGGTCTTCTGGAATGTAGAAATAATATCCTAATGACTCTTTAGGATATCCTATGAATCGAGCTCTAAAGGACCTATAGTCTAACTTGTCCGCTTGTTGTCTCTAACATGAGTCGGACAATCCCAAATTTTGAGATGACTTAGACTTAGTTTCTTACCATGCCATATCTCATATGGTGTGGTAGGAATGATTTTAGAGGGAACCCTATTTAGTAAATATATTATAGTTAACAAACTATGTCCCCAAAAAAAATCTAGAAGGTCTGTGAAGCTCATCATGGATTGGACCATATCTAATAGGGTCTGGTTTCTTCATTCTAAAATTTTGTTGAGTTGAGGTGTTCCAGGTGGAGTCCATTGAAAGACTATGCTATTTTACTTGAGATAGTTCAAAAATTCTCGACTAAGGTATTCACCTCCTTGATCTAATCGAAGAATCTTAATGGGTTTTCTTGTTTGGTTTTTGACTTCATGTCTGAATTTCTTGAATTTTTCAAAAGCTTCAAACTTGTGTCTCATAAGATACACATATCTATACCGAGATAAATCATCGGTAAAGATTATGAAGTAGTCAAAGTTACCTCTAACCGGCACATCAAATGGACTGCATACATCAGTATGTACTAGGGCTAGTAGATCCATGGCCCTTTCCTCATGTCCTACAAATGGAAGCTTAGTCATTTTACCATGAAGACATGATTCATAAATTGGATATGACTCAAAAGTCAACAGACTCAATAGCCCGATTTCTCCAATTTGTTAACCCTATCTTCTACTATATCACCTAGTCTTAGGTGCCATAGATACCTATCATTTGGACCATTCCTGGGTCATTTTGATCTTATGGCATTCATATTTTGCTCGATATTAAAGATAGATACATCAATATATAACTGGTAGAGATCGTTAATGAGAAAACCACTTGCAATTTTATTTTTTTCATAAAGAATATTATAATGGTCCTTAAGAAAACTAATTACATAGCCTTCTTGTGCTAAACATGAAACAGAAATCAAATTCCTACTTGCGGTAGGCACATAATAACAATCCCTAAGTACTAAATCTGAGCCAGATGGTAGTCGAAGAGGATAGATTTTCACAGCCATAGCAGCAACCCTTGCTCCATTTCTGATGCATAGGATCATCTCACCATCCCTCAGTCTCCTACTATCCTCAAGATCCTGCATAGAAGTGCATAAATGAGCACTAGAACCAGAGTCAAGCACCCAACTGAATGTAGAAGAAATCATAAGGTTAGATTCAATAACGAGCATACCTCCAGAAGGACCTGTCTCCTTCTTATTCTTTAAGGTGGCCAGTTATGTAGGGCAGTTTCGCTTTCAGTGGCCATCAATATTATAATGGAAACACTTTCCTTTCTCAGTGGCCTTCTTCTTCAGCTCTGCCTTTCTTCTCTTTTCACCTTCCATCTTTTGCCTTTTCACAGACTTCTTCTTTTCAAAAGATATTCTCTTGGAAGAAGTCTATTTCATAGCAAGTACTGAGCCTTTAGAATCTTTCATAGAAAGCTCAGTAGTAACCAGCATATTCATAAGTTCGGCCAGAGTATTCTGAAGTTTATGCATATGGTAGTTCATGATGAACTGCCCATATTTATCAGTCAAGAATTGCAGAATTATATCATTCTGTAGATCCTGGTCTAACTTCACTCCGAGCTTCTCAAGCTCTTCCAAGTCCTTAATCATTATCAAATAATGATCTTGGACTGACTGCCCATCATATATTTCAGCCTTAAATAGTTGTTTAGTGACTTGATATTTGGCTGCGTGACTCTATTTACTAAACAACTCTTACAGGTGAACCAACATTTAGTGGGCAGTCTTGATATCTTCATATTGACATTGAAGCTCATCAGACATCGAGCCCAACATGTAGTATCTGACCTTGTTATCTTCATCCATCCATTTGTTAAGAGATGCTCTCTGTTCAACAGACAAACGAGCTGGTAAGGTGGAGAGATCCTGGTCCAATACATGAGTTAACCTTTTAGAATCTAAAATGATTTTCAAGTTTTGGAGCCAATCCTTATAATTGGATTTGGTCAGTCTATAGGTGTCCAGGATACGAGCTAGTGGGTTGGATGCAGACATTTTTCTTTTTTCTATAGAGAGTCAAAGTTTTTAGTTAGATTTTATAATTAAGACTTGATCAATTTATTTAGGATTTTTATTTCTAAATAAATTAGCTTCCACTATTTTCTTCAAATTCTTATACTCCCTTTGTAGAGATGCAAAAATCTCCATAATTAATGATTTCTAGTGGATAGTACAGTCCCACCAACTGACTCATCACCTCACCTAATAGTTATTTATAATGGGTTAGCCAATGAGTAAACAACTATTGTTTAATGATTCTCTAATCATGGTGCACCCAGGCTTAGTCTCTAATTCATAAATCTCACCATGCCTGGAATATTGATCCATTTTTTAGTTAAGTCAAACTCACCATTTGTATAGATTGGATTCCTAATTGGGTCTCTCACCATATCCAAAATATTTAGCCCAATCTATCCTCTAGCCCGTAGCATCCAATGCCTAATAGACATGGTTGCATCTTTTCGGTGCAACTGAACCACTATGACCAACCGAGAACAATCAACCCTAGGAAGGGCCTGCATATCTACAATGGTGGAAGACCTTAGACTTAATCTTTTCTTAGAGAGATTTGATTTAGGTCACTTTAAACTTGACTTGACATAGCCATAACCATTATGACTAACCTAGTGGCATGGGTTAGCTCAGATTATTAGCCACCTTAGATCAGGACTAAGATGACAAATATGGTCAGGTAACTGAGACCGGTGGATGGGATATGCCATTAACTCGACAAGAATGCATTCGAGTTGAGTAGCTTCCAATTAAAAATTAGTCGATCATATCTGCCAAACTTACCTTAGACACCAAATTATTGAGCAAAAACCAATTGGGTTAGCATACAATCTAGACTCTAACCACTGAGTCTAATTAGGTCTTAACTTGATCGATCACTTATGTAACTCGACCTTGATCCAGACTTAATCTTATTAGATTGGTCAATTTAAGCACTCTTGATTCCATCTAATCAACTCTTGATTCGGTTTGATCAATCGCTAGACCTAATTGAGCTACCCAAGCCCGAACCCAATTTTATGAATAAGTCTTAGATCTAAAAATTCTTAATTTTAGATCTAATATATTTCATAATCTTAATTCTTAATTAAGTTTAGGGTTTATAAACAAAACATGTAAATAAAATCCTAGGATTTTAGAATCTAGAATTTTGCAAAAAATAAGTTTTTGAATTTTGATTAAAGACGAACGCGCAGCACCTCTACACATCATAAGAACATCCCATCGAATGAGAGGAGAGGGCCTTTAAATCCTACTTCGTTCTTATGATTGGACGGCCAAGGAGAATGCCTTAATCAGGAACATGATAAATCTACAAAACTAGTTAGATCTACATATACATCACATATATAAAAATTGATCCAACTTAAAAATATATTTTGCATACATCTTATGTATCATATCATGCATATTTGTTGATCTAAATTATCTCATAAATATCTAAAAAATAAGATTTAAATTAATCATATTAAATTAAAATTTATTCTAGATAATTTTGTAGAACTATTCTACAACTAGTCTAAATATGCATCTATCATATCTCATATGAAGAAATTAAATAAATTTATTTTTTATTTTTTAGATCTAATTATAATATTTATAATATTAAAAAATATTAAATAAATAGATTTAAAATTTATAATTAATTAAATTAAAATTATGATTATGCTAGACTGCACATAGAATAATTCTATTCCTAGTATAGTCATGCATCTCATACATCTTAGATCTAAATTATTTAATTTTCTTAATTTTTAATTTCAGATCTAATCACATCTAATATGACATCTAAAATCATCTAATTATAAGATTAAAAATATATTAAAATTAAATTAAATTAATTATGAAACCTGGCTCTGATACTAGTTGAAGAAAAAACTCTGTTTCTCGGGT
The DNA here is from genome assembly GCA_006176705.1 of Cocos nucifera. NCBI lineage: Eukaryota > Viridiplantae > Streptophyta > Magnoliopsida > Arecales > Arecaceae > Cocos > Cocos nucifera. The sequence continues at coordinate 193,096 of QRFJ01000911.1, read as the reverse complement.
CAAATTCATTCAGATCTGATTGGATCAAGAAAAATATTTCAAAATCTTTTTCTCTTAGATCTAAATCAGATCTAAGACTCTTCAGATTTGATCTTATTAATTTAATAAAAAAAATAAAAAAAATAAATATAATTTAATTATACCTATATTTTGGGTAATCTAATTATCCTATGATGATCCCGATGTTTGCCTGAGGTTCTGGATGTAGCCATGCAAGCGCTTGGTCTCTATTGATATCCACTTAAATAGGATCTAGAGATCTTCTTCTTCTTAATATATGCTTGAAAAATTAAATCTAGATCTGATCTTGAAGATCTTCAAAATGGCTTTTCAAGATCAGTCATTGTCTCTTGCAGCAGTGTTGCCTTCTTCCTTTCTTATTGCCTTTCTCTTGCTTGGATTGCACCAAACTCGAGCCCAAGAACTCTTGGACGTGGATAGGAAAGAGAGGATCTAATGGTGGCATGGAGAAGGAGGGAGGGAAGTTTAGTGGCTTTGGCAAAGGATAGAAGCTCTCAATTCTAGGCGTAGATAGGATTTATATAGACCCTACTGCGCCATGCAGTGCCACATCATCCCGATCAATTATGGCTCTTTGTGCAATCAGATCTAAATCTAATTAGTGGAATGACATCATCTGATCCAATCAGATTAGAGACCCTCATAAACCTCCTTAGGTGGCACCAAGACTAGTCAAATAGGACTCCTTAGCGCCACCTAATTTGAAATCATGAAGCAACCTGGAGTCCCATCTATATGGGACTCCAGGCGTGATCCTCATTGAGCGCATGCGCATGCCTCCCTAGGCATGCACCCCCTTCCTTTCTACTTTTTAGCAAGGAGACAAAGCCCCATGTTCTCTCCTATGGGTGCATGATACATGGGCAGATGTCTAAGTGTCAAAGGTCAATATTTGACCAAAGTCTAAAGACAAGATTTAGTAGGTGACGAAAAATGGTAGGTGTTGTCTCAAATTTATCTTATAAATTAAGACAACCCTTTTCTAACCTAAATAAGATTCAGTCAGACTAAGTAAAGGTTCCTAAGTGAGTCCAAAAATATTTGGCTCAGTCGAGATAAGCTTTAATGATTGTTGAAGGAGAACATTAGGCTCAATCGGATGCTAGCATGATTTTTTTGAACCTAATTAAATCTTGTTCAAATCAATTGAATTGGTTTAGTCCAATTGATGATATCTAGATCCAAACCCTTGTTCGTGTGATCCAGTTAGGTCTAGTTTTGTATGGTAATGGGATACGTCACGATCTCTATCATCGACATCATCGAAACATCTTCCGATGGATCAGAATTTTTCTGATTCAGACAACTAGTATGATCGATCATTCAAATCATTCTAATTGCTCCCAAAATCTACCAGTGACATCTAGCAGCATATGGTGGCAACCAATCAGAATTGAAAATAAACCTCTCGGTGCAGTTACCTATGTGATTAAGTTTTTCTATCTTGAGCCCCGACTAGATTAGGGTTAAGATGATTTCATCAAACCCTAATATCCATCATATAAATTAATCATTTGATTCAAATCCAATGTGAAAATCCTAATAGAAACTCTTTCTATTATTTCACTCTACTATGGTCATGGGCTTATGGACTTGATTCTCATGATCATCATAGGGCTGCTCCTCTTCTACCGAGGTAAATAGATCCCCTATTGGTGCAATCCAATTCCTACAATGAACATGTTATAGCCAACATACACCTTAAGGTTTCGAATGGCTAGGAGATCAAGTTTTGGTGTAGTCAAATTATAACACCCTTAAGGTGAACTGTCGATACACCTCAGGTCAAAGAACCAAACACACTACTGCAGCTTCAAGCCAGTCATTGAGGAGAAGATAGACTTCCTGATGATTGCTCGAGGTGATCATGCTCAGTGCCCTCATTCTCTAACGAGTACCTATACTCTTGCTCTGGTGTCTCTACAGCATAGACTCAAGACTCATCTATCCTAAAGAAGCAATCATACACCAACCTTCCAGATCAATCACCATCCTCATGATGACCCTACGGTTGGGAGCATTTTATGAGTTAATAATGAAAATTCTTGTCTTAAATTTTCAACTCTTGAAAATATGAACTATCATTATTATTAACTCAAGGATGTATCATAGATACTTTTAAATACACACTGTGATAGAAAATAATCCATTTTTTTATTTACAGTCAAAATTATAATTTTGCCTTTAGATGTGTATTACAAGTATTAGCCGATTCTGGCTTCTAAGGCACACATATCTAACAGAACTATATGGTAACCATATTTGCATAGGTTCTGAATGTTGCGATTGCAATTATTCGATCTATCCAGATGTCGGGTACCATTGCTAGATGGTCACTTCGATTAGTATAGAAATTGGTTTCTGTACTACCTACTTAGGTTTGGACCTATAGAGTCACACACATTAGAGGTTCCTACCTAATCTAATTGCTGATGAAGAGTTCCACTTAACTAGGACTCTGCAATCAAGAGTCCCACTAGACTAGGACTCTTTGATCGAGAGTCTTATTGGGTTAGGACATTGAGTCTCAATGTCTGAGAGTCTATGGTCAAGAGTCCCACTGGACTGAAACTCTTCGACCAAGAGTCCTACAGCTCTGGTACTCTGAGTCCTACATGTCTGGGATACTGTGATTGAGAGTTGGGACTCCACAATCATGAGTTCCATTTGTTTCAGACTTTGGGATCAAGAGTCCCACTAGTTTGGGACTCTTTGATCAAGAGTTTCATTTTGATGGGACTCTATTGTCTAGACACCCACTGAATTTGAACTCTAATTTTATGAGAAATTTTATTAATGATTTGATTACTAATTAACTCAATTTGATTGAGTAACTATTTTTGATCCAAGTCCAATTGAATTGTATTCAATTGGGTCTGACCCAATTAGGTCGTTGGTTGACCTAATCGCCGAGGAGGTTTGAACCCTGATTTGATTAGAGATTGGGCTTGATTAATTCCTAATTTTATTAATATTTAATTGAGCCTAATTAAGCCTAAATGTGTTGGGTTTAAATTAGTCTAATTGGGCCTAACCTATTTTGAATTGGTTGGTTCAATTGGTTCATGTTTGAATTTCAAAGACTAGTTTGACTAGTCTTCTTTCCCTATGCCATTTAACCCACGTCGACTTAAAAATTTGATCTAATTATCTCATGAATTATTTCCCATGCATAAAAGAGATTTTGACCAGATCTCCCACATTTCAAATGGATAAGGTTTGGTTGTTATTTGTTTTGATTTGAATGAGATTCAAGCTTGGATAAAAAACAACCTCTACCTTATCCATGCGCCACCCTTTTCTTATCCGACACTTTTACTACATGAGAAAAGGTTTCTTATGATTCCTTTCCATGCTAAAATAAGTTCACACCCAGCCTTTCTCATGTCTCTTGTGGATGGGATTAGATGGTTTGGAGGTTGAATTCAAAATGAGTTTGAATTTGGCCTAACAACCAACCCGATCTATCTCTCCATGCGGTGTTTATACTCTTTGGTGCAAAATAAATAGGAGGAATTTTTGGGATGTGAATGAACTGATCTAAGATTGAGAGAGGACATCCATGAGCCTCTTGGTGCATGAGAAAAGGTTTGAAAAAAATCCCATGAGGAGAAAAACCAGAGAAAGGCTAGCGCAGGATTTCAAGGTGCATTTGACCTAGGGTTTTGACCTAAGATTCGGGAATTCGTTTCATGAGCTATGAGTGTTGAAAGCCCACAAAATTTTGTGGAGATGCTTCTCTACCTCTCTACTATGTCTACCAACAATCCAAAGCATTTGTGAAGTCCGTAGATGAGGATCGAAGGCATTTGATCAAAATAATCCCTAAAAGACTCTGGTGTCAAGCTAGCACTCGCATGGGAGCCAATCAGGATCAGGAGCCTCGTGTGGATGATCCATGGAGGTCAGACACTTGCGTGGCTGCATCGTGACTAGTAGAACTCCTTGATGATGATCAAATCATGGTGATCAACTACTCGTAAAAAGGTATTTTGTTCTGAACATGTAGATGTAGTAAATAGTTTACTATATAGTTTTATTTTCAGATCTATTGATGTATGCATGCATGTTATGTTTAGATTTTAATGTATAGGATTAAATAATTTGATATGATTAATAGATAATTAAGTAGATTAATTATTTTTTTGCTGCTTCTTTGCTATTTTCGAAAATTTTTTGAAAATAGCATAGCAAACCCTGCACTGTTTCCTTCAAATGGTATCAGAGCGAGGTTCCTTAAACATGATATGCATGCATATTTAGATTAATAATTTAAATTTAGTCTAAATATTAATTTAATAATTAAAGTAATTAGATCTATAAAATTAAAATCTAGATCACATGGACTATAGGTTGTCCTGCTGTAGGGTTTACCATCTACAGTGAAAAGATTGTCCTAGTACGTTGTTGATCTATATTGTTAATCATGAATTACTAGATTTGATTTAATATTTTTATGATCCTATTATATTAGGCTTTAATCTAATTTTTGATCATGAATGCATAATTAAATAAAATTTGATTCATGATTTCATGATTATGTAGTGTACAAAGTTTCAGATTAAACCCTACAACTAGTATTGTTTATGAATTGAGATGATTTAATTTTAAAATGAGTCGACTTAATTAGTAAATAATGCTAAGTTATAAAGAATCTTTCAAAATTAAAAAATATTTTTAAAATATCGAATCCTAACCCTCAGCCCATAAACTTAATTAAAAATTAAGTATAATAATTTAGTGTCTAGAATTGTGAATTAAGACTGTAAGTGATTAATCATAAACTTGTGGATTATTAGGTTAGCTGAATTAGGTCCATAAATTGAGTTAGACCTAAGATTAGTTATGAAGTGAACTAATTTAGAGTAATTGATCAAATCTAATTAAATATTAATTTAGATTAGGTCAAGGACTCTATAGACTCAATTACAATAGTTGTAGTTAGTCAAGTCCATGCTTTAACAAGGATCAAATGGACTTGATTCAAGGCTATGCGGTCGAATCCAAAATTACTAGGTTGGTCAAATTAAAACTAATGAACTAGATGGTGTCTAAGAAAAGTTTGACAGTTTGACCAATGGTTTTTAATTACGAGCTACTCGTACTGATTCGATCATTGATGAGTTGATGGCATATCCTTTCCACTGATCTCACTTACCTGGCCATCTTGGTGAGTTAGATTTTGATTAGATCACTTGATGATTCGGGCTCACCCATGTTTATTAGGTAAATCAGTCTAACTGATTTAGGTGCTCCTAATGCCAACTTAGATTAGATCCTTTTTTTTTCTGACTTGGTGAAGTCAGTGGGAGGATCGAAATTGGCTTGTTGAATTTTCATAAATTTGTTAACTAAATTCTCTAAAATTATTAGGTCCTTAAAAATGAAATAGTTACATAGATAGCTAAATCATAGCCTCTCATTAAGTTGAATGATAATGGGTTCGTTAGTATAATGATCATTGGAGGCCCAAAGGCCTGGTGATTATTGACTAATGAAATTATCATTCATAAAATGATAATTTGGTTAAGTCTTTCTGTTGGTAGTTAGGTTGGCCGACCAAAGTCAGACCTGATCATTTATTGGTTAGATAAGACCAAATATGGTCATGTTAATGGTTGGACCTAACCGAACCTTTTCAGTGTAGGCCAAAGCCTACTGATTAGATCTATAAGGCAAAATCAATATTACTAGAAGTTGTTTAGAGAAATAATTGATTTTGAATCTACCCATAAGTGCACATGGGTTGACCAACCAAAGTTGGGCTCATGTGTAGTCTATGTGGATTCTAGTACCCACTAAGAAATTAAAGTAATTCCTCAAATTGGAGGTAGAGGCAACCAATTTGTATAAAATAGTGGAAGGACCTTCAGACTAAAGTCCAACTCTTTAGGATTAATAATTCATATACTAATTAGATTTGATTTTTCTTTTTTATGCAGACATGGCCACTAACTTATCGCTCCGATCATTGTTAGACCATGATAAATTAATGGGATCCAACTATGATAGCTAGTATCATAAGTTGAAAATCATTCTAGAGCATGAGTGGATCATTTATGTGGTAATGGATCCAGCACCTGAGGAGCTAGCCCCGAAAGCTAGGGGAGTCATCCGACACACTTATCAAAAGTGGCTTAATGACCACACCACCATTCGATGTATAATGCTGGCGGTAATGAACGATGAGTTCAATCGTAGGTTTGAAAATACCCAACCACAGAAGATGCTTCAAATGTTGAATGACTCCTTTGGCACGTCGGATAATGTTGAAAGGCACAAAACAAGTTATGCTATTTTCAATGCTCGGATGAGGGATGGGGCCTCAATCATCGATCATGTACTGTGCATGATCGAGATGATTGAGCACCTTAGCAAGCTGGGCTTTCCCCTGCATGAGCAGCTCGGTAAGGATGCGATCCTTAATTCCTTGCCCAAGTCTTTCCTCCCCTCTCTAACTCATTTTAGAATGACAAAGCCTGTAGTGAACTACCATGGCTTGTTGGGGTTGTTGCAAAATTTGGAGAAGGATCACCAACTCCAAAAGAAGATGATGAATGTAGTGGGAGGGTCTTCTTCTGGCAGTCGACCCTTTAAGAAAGGAAAGAAGAACAAGAAGAAGAAAAACAAGAAGATGCAACCGCATGCTGGGATGTCTGCACAGGATCAGACCAAGAAGCACAAGCGTGACCAAAGCCAGGCAGAGTGCTTCTTCTGCAAGAAGCAGGAGCACTAGAAGAGGAATTGTCCTCTATACATTGCCTCCCTAGACTCGAATAGGTTAAGGAAGAAGCAAGTGGTTGCTGGCAAGGTAATTATATGATAACATCTTATAATTTTTTCTTATTTGATTCTATTGCCTAGGTATTAGATACTGGAAGCTCTTATCATATTTGTAATTCTATGTAGGGCTTGCAGGTTAGTAGGAGATTTGATCAAGGTGAGAGGTTCATGAACATTGGAGATGGAAGATAAGTTCCAATTCTAGCTTAAGAAATCATGAACCTTGTAATCAGTTCAAATAAAGTTATTCTTAATGAATGTCATTATTATCCAACATTCCTATTGAATGTCATTTCTATAGGCTTTTTGGCCATGAATGATTTTGAAATATCACTAAAAAAAAAATTTGTAATGTCATTTTGAATGGTGTTACAATTTTGTTTGGATAATTGAATAATAGAATTTATTTACTTTCTATGCCTGTTAACATGGTTTAATCCTCTAGTAAATGCCCTAAAATTAGTGATGTGTCTGTTGTCTACCTTTGGCACTTTAGGCTAGGTCATATTAGCAAGAATAGAATTAACAGGTTAGCTCAAGAAGAAATTCTTAAGATTAGTGATTATGAGTCACTTCCAACCTGTGAGTCCTATCTTCTTGGTAAGATAACCAAGTCACCTTTTGCTGGAAAAGGTGAATGAGCCACTGAACTTTTGAGTCTGGTACATTCAGATGTATGTGGACCCATGAGCTCAAGTACTAGAGATGGATATTTCTACTTCTTTACCTTCACAGATGATCTATCGAGGTTTGGGTACATCTATTTAATAAAGCATAAGTCGAAGTCGTTTGAAATATTCAAACTATTCGAAATGAGGTAGAAAAAAAAACTAAAAAAAATATTAAAACTCATTGGTCTGATCGAGGGGGTGAGTATCTTTCCAATGAATTTCTGACATATCTTGGGGAGAATGAGATTCTCTCCTAGTGGATCCCTTCTAGAACACCACAACATAATGGTGTGTCTGAAAGAAGAAATCGAACCCTGTTGGACATGGTATGATCCATGATGGGGTTTGCTGGTTTGCCGATCTTTCTATGGAGATATATAGTTAGGTTAGCTTGTTACATTCTAAATAGGAATTTGAGTAAATTTATTAATAAAACGCCATATGGGATATGGACAGGGTGCAAGCCAATGCTTTCACACCTTAGGATTTGGGGGTGTCCGACTTATGTCAAACGTTTGATGACAGACAAGCTTGAACCTAGGTCTGATAAGTATAGTTTTATAGGTTATCCAAAAGAAATCAAAGGATACTACTTCTACCTTGCTGATGAGCAAAAAATATTTATCAGCCTTAAGGCAGTCCTTTTAGAAAAGGAGTTCCTTGGTGAAGGAACTAATACCTCTAAGGTCGAACTTGATGAAGTACGATAGGTAAAAAAATAGATATAAGTTATTGAACCTGAGCTAGATCTGATTAGATCAGACCCAGAACCTATTATAGATGCATCCTTAAGATGATCTGGTAGAGTACCACGTCAACCAGATAGATACTATGTTTTTCTAGTTCAGGATAGAGATCCTATCAAACTTGATGAGAACGATCAGAACTCAATTACCTATATGGATGCAATTTAGAGATCTGACTCTGAGAAATAGCTTAAGGCCATGAAATTCGAGATAAAATTCATGAAGGTCAATGATTTGTAGACATTGGTTGACCCACCCGAAGGGATAAAACCGATAAAATTTAAGTGGGTCTTCAAAAGGAAAAGAGGCGCAGACGAAAAGATGAAGATCTATAGAGCCTATCTGGTTGCCAAGGAGTATCGTCAATGTTATGGTATTGACTATGATGAGACATTCTCTCCTATGGAAATGCTTAAATTTATTTGGATTATGCTTGCCATAGCTATCCATCTGGACTATGAAATATGGCAGATGGATGTGAAAACAACTTTTCTGAATAGAGAGATGGATAAAGAGGTGTATATGATACAACCTAAAGATTTCATGTCCATAGATGAGTCTAAGGTGTGTAAGCTTCAAAGGTTTATTTATGGACTGAAGCAGGCATCTCGGAGATGGAACATACGATTTGATAGAACAATCAAAACATATGGCTTCGTTAAGAATGAAGAGGAGCCATGCATATACAAGTGAGCTAATAGTCTAGCAATAGTATTTCTAGTATTGTATGTGGATGACATTCTCTTAATCAAGAATGATATCTCCACATTACAAGAAATAAAGATCTGGCTATCATCACAGTTCTTCATGAAAGATCTGGAAGAAGCTTCCTACATCATAGGGACGAAGATTTATAGAGATACATCTAAAAGTTTGCTTAGATTGTCCCAGTTTACGTATATTGACACTGTGCTGAAATAGTTCAGCATGAAGAATTCCAAGAAAGGCTATCTATCGATAGGCCATGAAATTTTTCTTTTGAAGAGGGATTGTCCAACAACACCTCTAGACAGAGAGTGTATGAATAGAATACCATATGCTTCTGCAGTGGGTTCTATAATGTACATCATGACATATACGCAACCAGATGTCGCATACTCACTAGGTGTAGTGAGTAGATACCAATCAAATCCAGGGAAGAATCATTGAAAGATTGTTAAAACCATCTTAAAGTATTCAAGAAATACTAAGGATTAGTGGCTTATATATTATGAATCAGACTTAAAACTTATGGGATTCACAGACTCAGTTCTTGCCTGATCATGATGATAGGAAGAGTATGTTGGGATATATATTTACCCTTAATGGTGGGGCCATTTGCTAGAAAAGTTCCAAGCAGCACACTATGGCTGATTTAGTTTATGAGGTGGAGTATGTTGCTGCATCAGATGCTGTCAAAGAAGCAGTATGGCTAAGAAAATTCATCATCGAGCTCGAAGTAGCATCCTTTCTTGATCGTCCAGTTCTGCTCTATTGCGATAGCTCTAGAGCCATTGCTCAGACGAAGGAACCAAAGGAATACCAATGGATGAAGCATATTCTATGCCGCTACCATCTTATCCAAGAGATTATAGATCAAGATGACATTGACCTTTAATAGATCGACGGAAAGGAGAACCTGACTGACCCATTCACTAAAGCTATAGTGATGAAAGAGTTTGATGACTCTAAGTCGAAGATAGATATTAGATACTGTACTAATTGACTTTAGTCCAAGTGGAAGATTATTGAAAATGTGTCCTAAAGCCAATCATCAGTCTGTTGATGGTTGGGCCAAACATTTATAATTATAAATAAATTATAAATTAATAAAGTTATTTTATTATTTTTCATCATAAATTCTATTATCTTCTAATGAACTCTTGTGTTGTGATGAAGTCCTTAGGACTATCTAGATTCAGCAAAGGAGAATTTATTGTTTAGTTTTTAAAAAGTTCATGATCAAATGATACGTTGTTACTTAGGATGAAAATATTTATCGAGTATAGGTCGTTGTATGCCATATAGGTTGGTTGTTCTCATAACCAAGAAGTATTGAGATACTAATATGGCATGCAAGTGAGATGTATGGGTACATCTACACTGAACGTGACCAACTTCGGAACTTTTTTCCTATCAAGATTAGCTCCGATGGAATATGGGTATAAATGTCCCTCCGATCTGAGATCACTATGGTGACTTTCAAGCAACTCACTATGTTTTGATGCTGGACTACCTGAATTTTTAATTCAGTAACGAAAGATTTTTGAGCACAGTCAAGTACTTATGGAGTCGATGCGTGTATCAAGATGGGATTGACCACTCCTGATTTTAGGAGTTGTGTTCAATTATATTTTAATTTATCAAAATCTTGGTCAGGGTAGTCTTAGTGAAGAGTCATAGGACTAATTGCTTTAAGACACGACATGGATGTATTTTCCTGGATTGACATTCTAACCCTGAGTGATCTATTACATAGAGGTCATAAGGATGAATTATACGGTAACCATATTCGCATAGGTTCTGAATATTGCAATTACAATTATTCGACCTATCTAGATGTCGGGTACCATTTCTAGATGGTCACTTCGATTAGTATAGAAATTAATTTCTGTGCTACTGACTTAGGTTCAGATCTGTGTAGTCACATATTAGAGATTCCTACCTAATCTGATGGTTGGTGAAGAGTCCCACTCGACTAGGATTCTATGGTCAAGAGTCTCACTGGACTAGGACTCTTCGATCGGGAGTCCTACTGGGTTAGGACATTGAGTCTCAATGTTTGGGAGTCTATGGTCAAGAGTCCTACTGAACTGGAACACTTCTATCAAGAGTCCCATAGCTCTAGGACTTTGAGTCCTACATGTTTGGGACTCTGTGATTGAGAGTTGGGACTCCACAATCATGAGTTCCACTTGTTTCAGACTCCAAGATCAAGAGTCCCATTGGTTTGGGACTCTTCGATCAAGAGTTTCATTTTAATGGGACTCTGTTGTCCGGACACTCACTGAATTTGGACTCTAATTTTATGAGAAATTTTATTAGTGATTTGATTATTAATTAACTTAATTTTATTGAGTAATTATTTTTGGTCTAAGTCTAATTGAATTGGATTCAGCTGCGTCTGACTCGATTAGGTCGTTGGTTGACCTAATCACCGAGGAGGTTTGAACCTTGATTTGATTAGAGGTTGGGCTTGATCAATTTCTAATTTTATTGGGATTTCATTGAGCCTAATTAAGCCTAAATGTTTTGGGTTTAAATATGTACAATTGGGCCTAACCTATATTGAATTGGTTGGTTCAATTGGTTCAAGTTTGAATTTCAAAGACAAGTTTGACTAGTCTTCTTTCCCTACGTCATTTAACCCATGCCCACTTAAACATTTAATCTAATTCTCTCATGACCTTTTTCCCACACACAAAAGAGCTTTCGACCAGGTCTCCCACATTCTAGATGGATAAGGTTTGGTTGTTATTTGTTTTGATTTGAATGAGATTCAAACTTGGATAAAAAATAACCTCTACCTTATCCATGCGCCACCCTTCTCTTGTGCAACACTTTTGCTACACAAGAAAAGGTTTCTGATGATTCCTTTCTATGCCAAAAGAAGTTCATGCCCAGCCTTTCTCACATCCCTTGTGGATGGGATCAGATGGTTTGGAGGTTGAATTCAAAATGAGTTTGAATTTGGCCTAACAACCAACCCGATCTATCTCTCCACATGGTGTCTACACTCTTTGGCCCCAAATAAATAGGAGAAATTTTTGGGACATGAATGAATGGATCTGAGATTGAGAGAGGACTTCCATGAGCCTCCTGGTGCTTGAGAAAAAGTTTGAAGAAAATCTCATGAGGAGAAAAACCAGAGAAAGGCTAGTGTAGGGTTTCAAGGTGCATTTGACCTATGGTTTTCACCTAGGATTTGGGAATCCATTTCATGAGCTACAAGTGCCAAAAGCGCACAAAATTTTGTGGAGAACCTCCTCTACCTCTCTATTATGTCTACTAGTGACCCAAAGCATTCATGAAGCCCATAGATGAGGATCAATGGTGTTTGATCAAAACAGCCCCTGAAAGACTTTGGTGTCGAGCTAGCACTCGCATGGGAGCCGATCAGGATCAGAAGCCTTGTGTGGATGATCCATGGAGGCCAGATACTTGTGTGGCTGCATTGTGATCAGTGGAACTCCTTGACGATGATCAGATCATGATGATCGACTACCCATGAAAAGATATTGTGTTCTGAACAAATAGATATAGTAAATAATTTACTACATAGTTTTATTTTCAGATCTATTGATGTATGCATGCATATTATATTTAGATCCTAATGTATAGGATTAAATTATCTGATATGATAATTAGATAATTAATTAGATTAATTATTTTTCTGCTGCTTCTTTGCTATTTTTGAAAATTTTTGAAAATAGCAAAGCAAATCCTGCACTATTTCCTTCACTAATGCTATGTTAAATAGAAGTTTTTCAACCGCAAAATCAAGGCAAGCTTACTCCAAACTGGGAAGGTCATTATAAAGTTGAGGAAGTTGTTCGACTAGAAACTTACTGTTAGATGAATGCCCTAAAAGTCAGATTGGCTGACACTTGCAATCCACTTTCTTGAGATATTTTTATAATTTTGATTTAAAATTAATAAAAGGTTATCTTCTTCTGTCATATTATGTGTAAAGTATCTATGATACGTCCTTTAAGTTAATAGATATGATAATTCATATTTTCTAAAGTTTAAAATTTAAAACATGCATTTTCATAATTAACTCATAAACTGTTTCCGACCGTAGGATCATCATGAAGATGATGATCGATCCAAAAGATTGGTGTACGATCATTTTTTAGGATAGATGAGTCTTGAGTCTATGGTATAGAGAAATTGAAGTGAGAGTATAGGTACTCATTGAGAATGAGGGCACTGAGCATGACCATCTCAAGCTGTCATAAGAGAATCTATCTTCTCGTCGATGAGTAGCTTGATGCTGTAGTTGTATGTTTGGTTCTTTAATCTGAGGTGCATCGACAGTTCATCTTGAGTGTGTTATAATTTGACTACATCATAACTTAGTCTTTTAGCCATTCGAAATTCTGAGGTGTATGTTGGCTATAGCATATTCATTGTAGGAATTGGATCGCACCAAGATGGGATCTATCAACCTCGATAGAGGAGGAGTAGTCTAATAATGATCATGAGATCAAGTTTTTAAGCCCATGGCCATGGCAGAGTGAAATAATAGAAAAGAGTTTTCTATTAAAATTTCACATCGAACTCGAATCAAATGATTCAATCATATGATGGGGTGTTGGGTTTGACGAGTTCACCTTAACCTTAATCTTGTCGGGACTCATGATAGAGGAATCCAATCACACAGATAGCTACACTAAGAGATTTATATTCGATTTTGATGGGTTTCCACCATATACTACTAGGTGTCACTGGTGAATTTTGAAATCAGTTAGAATGGTCTTGATGATCAATCATTCTAATTGGATGAATCAGAAGAGTTCTAGTCTATCAAAAGATATTTTGATGGTGTCGACGATAAAGATCGCGATATGTGCCATTACCATATAAAACTGAATCAACTGGATCACACAAATAAGCATTTGGATTTGAATGTTGTCAATTGGGCTAATCCAATTCGATCGATTTGGATTAGATCCAATCGAGTTCAAGAAAATCATGCTAGCACATGATTGAGCCTGACATTCTCCTTTTATAGTCTTTTTTGGTTCATTTCAACTGAGTCAAATTGGATTTGGATCATCCATGGATCTTGTATGGATTTGTTTTTATATGTCTGAAACTTGTCCAGATCAGATTAAGACTTGTCCTAAAATAATAGGGCTTGTAATAAATCCATTCTGAGGGCAATAGGATAAGGGTCAATGGTTAACCCATTTGCAGGAATTAAGGGTGAAATGGCATGCGCCCCTTGGAAAATTTCTAGAGGTGCACATTCTCTAATATTTGTGCATGAAAATGGGCTTACGTCCCCTTTTGGGTGTGCCCACCATAATGGAAAAGGGTGGCGCCTAGATTGATTTAATCAAGGGTTTGATTTGGATCAAATTCTAGAAGGAAAGAGTCCCATGCGCCATGGACTCTTCATTATCCCTTTGTGACACCACCTATGGAATTACTGCCCAAGTTAATGGTCAAAAGGTTATGCTTAAATTCTATTTTGAGCCTGAAGAATCTTTTCTCGATCAGCTAAAACCAGCTATTGATTACAAAGAATACTCTATCAATGAAACATCCCTTAAACCTACTAATAATCCCAAACCAAGGATAAACTTGTCCAAGTCTAGAAGAAGAAGGAAAAATTTGAGATTTGCAAACAATTATAAGACCTTAGAAGAATTACTACTATGGTTAAAAAATCAAATTCCATGTCAACAACTGATAATAGAAAAAAATTATAGGTGCGTATTGTTACTCTAAGTGGTTTTGGATTTTAAGCCGTGAGATAATTCAAATCTTTCTACCTTATTCTCACTTTTCTATAATATACCTAAATTGTAAACTACATTGGAACTCTCTACAATTCCTTTTGAGAAGGATAGTTAGAGACGAACTTATTATGCCTAAAAAGAAAATTAAACCACTTCAAGTAAATATTTTGGTAGAAAAAGATCAAATTCTTCCTATCAACCAGGTCTTAAATATAGCCAAAGATCTGGCTGTCCTACTAGAGGTTCTTCCTATAATAGACTCTCATAAGCAGATTATCCCTATAACTGATCCTTATGAGCTGGACTCTGATTTAAAACCAGAACCATCCCTTTTAGAGGAATACTGGGATTCTGATAGAAAGCTAGAACTTTCTAAATCATCCCATTTAGAGGATCCTATAAACCAACTCAATAGTAAAATACCTACTCTTGAGCTTAAGGATAAACTAAACCATTTATTCGAAGAGCTTTTTGATGTTCCTACATCCTATGGAGAATCACTTCTCTCCAAGGATGAAGAAGGATATTCATCAAAAAAATCTGATAAGGAAATACGTTTTTCCTATACAAACCTGAAATATACTTTTCTTTCTAGAACTCCTAGTTTGCATTTGAAAGTTGGTACAACTTAGAAAGGAAGGTATCCTTATACCATCTAAAATTAGATATTGTTTTACATATGAGATTTATAAATATTTACAAAATTACCCTCAACTGATAAAGAGAGAACTACTAAAAGGAAGTATCCCCCTTCAGTGAAAAGGAAAATCCAGGGATGTCTTCATAATGTTCAGGAATATCTTCAATTTTTTCTGCATATGCAAAAAGTCTTTTTCTTATTTTTCTAATCTGTTACTAACTTGGTTTGTCATATTTGTCTTTTATTATGTGTTTAGTTTCATTATGAATATGCTTATCTATTTGCTTTATCTTATAAAAAATTAAAAAAGCTAGACATTATCCTGAATTATTCTAGGCGTGAATAGCATTCAGTACTATGATAGTTATTGTAAAAAACCTACTTTAACAGTTATGGTATCAACCAAGATAAAAAGCCAAGGCTGTTACAATAGCAGTATTGTAGCTTCACTATAGCTATAATGTAGTAGTTACTGTAGCACGAAAGAAAAACCCTCCAATCGTGTGTTATTGTAGCTTTACTATAACAGTTACTATACCATGAAAGAAAAACCATCCAATCGTGAAGGGGCTATCTTGAAACACAAGTTAGCTTTTTAAATTCTTTATTTATCTAGAATTTAGCAATCTTTATATTTGGTTCCATAGGTCTATTTAGATTATAAGCAAATTTTTCAAATTTTAATTTTAGATTACCTTAGAAATCATAACTTAAATCTATTTTACCTATTATTTCATAAAGGTAAGGACTATCTTCTATTTGTTTTAAACTCATCATTTTATTTTTTATAAAAGACATATTTTTTATAGACATTGTCCGGATATAATGAATGAATAAAAACTATTATCCTAGACCTACTTATGCGGATTTGTAGTTTAAGGAAACACTTGATATTATAACCACTATCCAATTCGATGGAAGAAATCTTATCGAATGAAATATTGATGGACTTTCAGAATACCAAATTATAGGTATGTGTCATCAAATGATGATGTACTCTAATGCCTGCAAAGTTCATGAAAATTCTGAGAAGCAGATTGTTATGATGATTACTTCAAGTTTCTCAAGAAAAGTTCAATTAGTGAAATTTGAACTTAACAATGATCAAAAAATTAGAGATCAATTAAAGAAATAGAAATTACTTGGAAAGAAAGAACTAGATGATTTCTGCCAATAGTTTGAATTTTAATTAGAAAAATCTTATCTGAAGAGATGAAAACCGTCTAAAGAAGATAAGAAAAAATATTTTGGAAGAAAATCCTAGAAGATTCCTAAACCAAGGATGAAATCTAAAAGATCTAATCCTAAACCTAATAAGGGTAGAAGGAAATCCAAAAGATTAACAAGATCTGAACCTCTTATTTGTTACAAATGTAAAAAAGAGGGATATTTTGCAACCAAATGTTATTCTTGTTAGATATGAGTACCCTAGAAGCCAGAATTGGCTGACACTTGTAATACACTTCTAAAGATAAAATTATAATTTTGATTATAAATAATAAAGTGGATTATTTTCTATCACATAAGTGTATTTAGTGTCTGTGATACATCTTTTGAGTTAATGGTAATGATAATTCTTATTTTCAAGAGTTGAAAATTTAAGATATGAATTTTCATTTATTAACTCATAAAATGCTCCTGACCGTAGGATCATCATGAGGATGGTGATTGATCTGGAAGGTTAGTGTATCGCTTCTTTGTAGTAGATGTGTCTTGAGTCTATGGTATAGAGACATCGGAGTGAGAGTACAGGTATTCGTTAGAGAACGAGGGCACTGAGCGTGACCACCTCGAGTAGTCATAAGAAAGTCTATCTTCTCGTCGATGACTGACTCGATGCTGCAGTGGTGTGTCTGGTTCTTTGACCTGAGGTGCATTGACAGTTCATCTTAAGGATGTTATAGTTTTACTACACCATGACTCGGTCTACTAGTCATTTAGAATCTTGAGGTGTATGTTGGCTATAGCATGTTCATTGTAGGATTTGGATTGCACCAAGATGAAATCTATCTACCTCGGTGGATGAGGAGCAGCCCTATGATGATCATGAGAATCAAGTCCATAAGCCCATGGCCATGGCAGAGAGTGTGAAATAATAGAAAGAGTTTCTATTAAGGTTTTCACATCGGACTTGAATCAAATGATTAAATCATATTATAGAAATTAGGGTTTGACGAGTTCATCTTAACCTTAATCTGATCGGGGCTCAAGATAGAAGAACTTAATCACATAAGTAGCTGCACCGAGAGGTTCATTTTCAGTTTTGATGGGTTGCCACCATATGCTGCTAGATTTCACTGGTGGATTTTGGGAGCAATTAGAATGATTTAGATGATCGATCATTCTAAGTTGTCTGAATCAGAAGAGTTCTGATCCATCAAAAATGTTTTGATGATGTCGATGATGGAGATCATGACATATCCCATTACCATACAAAACTAAATCTAATTAGATCACACAAATAAGGGTTTGGATCTGGATATCATCAATTGGACTAACCTAGTTCAATTGATTTGAATAAGATTCAATTAGGTTCAAGAAAATCGTGCTAGCACACAATTGAGCCTAACGTTATCCTTTTTCTATCTTAAAAGATGTCTCGACTGAGCCAAATAAGTTTGTGCTCACTCAGGTACCTTTACCTGGTCTGACTGGAGTTTGTCCAAGTTAGAAAAGGGTTGTCTTAATTTATGAGATAAATTTGAGACAACACCTACCATTTTCCATCACCTGCTAATTCTTATACTTTGGCTTGGTCAAATGTTGACCTTTGACCCTTGGACATCTGCCCATATGTCATGCACTTATTGGAGAGCAGATAGGGGCTTGTCCCCTCTCTAAAAATTGGAATGAAGGGGTGCATGCCTAGGATGGCGTGCGCCCATGGATTGGGACACTGGAGTCCCATACAGATGGGACTCCAGGTTGCTTGTTGGATTCAAACTAGGTGACCCTCAACTATAGACTTCGATCAGTCTTAGGTGCCACCTTAGGATGAATTCGTGGGTCTATCATTCCACCAATCAGATTTAGATCTGATTGAACAAAGCAACGTAATTGGCCGGGGTGATGCAGCACTGCATGGCACAGCAGAGTCTATAGATAGACCCTGTCTGCATCTACTTTTCAAGAGAGTTCATCTAAGCCATGCCCCAAGGCTGCCTCTCTCCCTTCTCTATGCCACCATCTGGCCCTCTCCCTCCTCTCCACACCTAAGAAAGTTGGGTCCCACTGATTAGTGTGAGTCAAGCAAGGAATGGCTGACGAAAAAGGAAGAAGGCAGCACTACTGCAAAGACGATGGGTGATCTTCAGAAGAAGTTTTGAAGATCCTCCAAATCAGATCCAGATTTAATTTTTGAAAAAAAGAAAGAGAAGGAGAAGATCTCTAGATCCAGCCTGAGTGGATACCGGTAGAGGCCAGATGCTTGCGTGGCTAGATCCAGAACCTTAGAGCTTCCGTAGGATCATCAATGGGTAATTAGATTACCCAAGATCAAGGTAAAAATTAATTCAAAATTAATTTAGTTTATTTTATTAATTATTAGATTATAAACTAAATTTAAAAAAGTGTCAAATCTG
Organism: Cocos nucifera; assembly: GCA_006176705.1. Lineage (NCBI taxonomy): Eukaryota > Viridiplantae > Streptophyta > Magnoliopsida > Arecales > Arecaceae > Cocos > Cocos nucifera. Next base: position 174,205 of record QRFJ01000911.1, on the reverse strand, counting down.
ATCTAGATCTAAGAGAAAATTTTTAAAATATGCCTCTCGATCCAATCAGATCTGAACGAACTTGACCCGGGAAATCAGGATTTTCCCTTCAACTAGTATCAAAGTCAGGTTCTTATAAATTTTTTTTTAGATCTAATTAATTAGTGATTTTAGATATCACATGAGAAATGATTATATCTAAAATCAAAAAAATAAAAAATAAAAAAAAATTAATTTAGATCTAATATGTATGAGATACATAACTAGACTAGGAATAGAATTATTCTATGTGTAATCCAATTTGATCATAATTTTTATTTAATTAAAAGTAATTTTTAGATTTTTTTATTTTTTATTTTTTGATGTTATAAATATTATAATTATATCTAAAAGTAGAAAATAAAATAAAATTAATTATTCATATGAGATATGATAGTTGCATGTTTAGACTAGTTGTAGAATAGTTCTGCAAATGGTCTAGATTAAATTTTATTTGATATGATCAAATTTAAATTTAATTTTTTTGATAATTATGAGATAATTTAAATCTAAAAAATATGTAAGCATGATATAAGTGATATATACAAAATATGTTTTAATTAGATCTAATTTTTATATGAGATATATGCTTAGATCTAATTTATTTTTGTAGATTAGTTGTATTTCTGATTAAGACATTTCCCTTGGCCGTCCGATCATAAGAATAAAGTAGGGCTTAAAGATCCTCTCCTCTCATTTGATTGGGTGTTCTTATGATATGTAGGGGTGCTGCGCGTTCGTCCTTAATCAGAAATTGAAAACTTACTTTCTGCAAAACCCTAGATCCTGAAATCCTAGGATCTTTTTACATGTTTTATTTATGAACCCTAACTTAATTAAGAATTAAGTTTATGAAATATCAATTAGGTCTAAAATTGAGAATTTTTGATCTAAGACATATTCATAAATCTAGGTTTGGGCTTGGGTAGATCAATTTGGTCTAGCGATTGATCAAACCAAATCAAGAGTTGGTTAGATGGGATCAACACTGCTTAAATTGACCAGCCTAATAGGATTAAGTCTGGGTCAGGATCGAGTCACGAATGTGATCGATCAAGCTAAGACCTAATTAGGCTCAGTGGTTGGAGTCTGGATTGTAGGCTAACCCAATTGGTTCTGTCTCAATAATTTGGTGTCTAAAGTAAGTTTGGCAGATACGACCGACTAATTTTTAATTGGGAGCTACTCGACTCGAATGCATTCTTATCAAGTTAATGGCATATCCCTTCCACTGGTCTCACTTACCTGGCCATGTTTGTTGACTCAGTTCTGATCTGAGGTGGTCAATAATCTGAGCTAACCCATGCCACTAGGTTAGTCATAATAGTTATGACTATGTCAAGTCTAGTTTAATGAGACCTAAATCAAATCTTCCTAAGAAAAGATTAAGTCTAAGGTCTTTCACCATTGCAGATGTGCGGGCCCTTTTCGAGATTGATTGTTCTTGCTTGGTTATAGTGGCTCAGTTGCACCAAAAAGATGCAACCATGTCTATTAGACATTGGATGCTACAGGCTGGAGGATGAATTAGGCTCAATATTTTGGATACGGTGAGAGACTCGATTAAAAATCTAGTCTGTGCAAATATGGGTCTGACTTAACAAAGGAGTGGATCAATATTTCGGACATGGTGAGATTCATGAATTAGAGATCAAGTTTGGGTGCACCATGATTAGAGAATCATTGAACAAGAGTTGTTCACTCATTGGCTAACCCATCACCAATAACTATTAGGTGAGGTGATGAGTCAGTTGGTGGGACCGCACCACCCACTAGAAATCAATAACCGTGGAGATTTTTGTATCTCTACAGAGGGAGTATAGGGATCCAAGAAAATAGTGGGAGCTAATTTGTTTAAAAATAAAATTTTTAAATAAATTGGTTAAGTCTTAATTACAATATCTAACTAAAAACTTTGACTCTCTACAGAAAAATATCTGCATCTAATCTGCTAGCATGAATCCTAGACACCCATAGACTGACCGAACCAAATTACAAGGATTGGCTTCAGAACTTCAAAATTGTTTTGGGTTTTGAGAAGTTAACTCATGTATTGGATCAGGACCCTCCCACCTTACCAGCTCATCCGCTGAATAGAGAGCGTCTCTGGATAAGTGGACTGATGAAGATAATAAGACTAGATACTACATGTTGGACTCGATGTCTGATGAGCTTCAGCGCTAATATGAAGATATCAAAACTGCTCGCCAAATGTTGGCTCACCTATAGGAGATGTTTGGTGAATAGAGTCGCACAGCCAAGTATCAAGTCACTAAACAACCGTTCAAGGCTAAGATGCATGATGGGCAATCAGTCCAAGATCATTGTCTGATAATGATCAAGGACTTGGAAGAGCTTGAGAAGCTCGGAGTGAGGTTGGACTTGGATTTACAGAATGACATAATTCTACAATCTTTGACCGATGCATATGGGCAGTTCATCATGAACTACCATATGAATAAACTTCAAAACTCCTTGGCCAAACTTATGAACATGCTGGTTACCACTGAGCTTTCCATAAAAGCTTCTAAAGGCTCAGTATTTGCTATAGAATGGACTTCTTCCAAGAGAAAGTCTTTTACAAAGAAGAAGAAATCTATGAAAAAGCAGAAGGTGGAAGGAGAAAAGAAGAAAAAGGCAGAGCCGAAGAAGAAGGCTGCTGACGAAGGAAAGTATTTCCATTGCAACAATGACGGCCACTAGAAGCAGAACTGCCCTACTTACCTGGCCACCCTAAAGAAGAAGGAGGTAGGTCCTTCTGGAGGTATGCTCGTTATTGAGTCTAACCTTACGATTTCTTCTGCATCCAGTTGGGTGCTTGACTCTGGTTCTAGTGCTCACTTGTGCACTTCTATGCAGGGTCTTGAGGATAGCAGGAGGCTGAGGGATGGTGAGATGATCCTACGCATCAAAAATGGAGCAAGAGTTGCTGCTGTGGCCGTGGGAACATACCCTCTTCGACTACCATCTGGTTTAGACTTAGTATTAAAAGACTGTTATTATGTGCCTGCAGCAAGCAGGAATTTGATTTCTATTTCTTGCCTTGCATTAGAAGGCTATGTAATTAGTTTTCTTAAGGACCATTGTAACATTCTTTATGAAAGAAATAAAATTGCAAATAATTTTCTTATTAATGGTCTTTATCAGTTACATGTTGATGTATCTATTTTTAACTTTGAGCAAAATGTGAATGCCATAAAATCAAAACATCCTAGGGATAGTCCTAATGATAGGTATCTATGGCACCTAAGATTAGGTCATATAGCAGAAGATAGGGTTAACAAATTGGAGAAAACTGGGCTATTGAGTCCATTGACTTTCGAGTCATATCCAATTTGTGAATCCTGTCTTCATGGCAAAATGACTAAGCTCCCTTTTGTAGGACATGGGGAAAGGGCCACAGATCTTCTTGCCCTAGTACATACAGATGTGTGCGGCCCATTTGATGTGCCGGCTAGAGGCAACTTAGTCTACTTCATAACCTTTATCGATGATTTATCTAGGTATGGGTATGTGTATCTTATGAGACACAAGTCTGAAGCTTTTGAAAAGTTCAAAGAATTCAGACATGAAGTAGAAAAGCAAATTGGAAAATCCATTAAGGTTCTTCGATCAGATCGAGGAGGTGAATACCTTAGTCAGGAATTCCTGGACTATCTCAAAGAAAATGGCATAGTCTCTCAATGGACTCCACCAGGAACACCTCAACTCAACAGGATTTCAGAATGGAGGAATAGGATCCTATTAGATATGGTCCGATCCATGATGAGCTTCACAGACCTCCTTGATTTTCTTTGGGGATACTGTTTGTTAACTGCAATTTACTTACTGAATAGGGTTCCTTCTAAAACCATTCCTACCACACCGTATGAGATATGGCATGGTAAGAAACCAAGTCTGAGTCATCTCAGAATTTGGGGATTGTTCGGCTCATGTCAAAAGACAACAAGCGGACAAGTTAGACTTTAGGTCCTTTAGAGCTCGATTCATAGGATATCCTAAAGAGTCATTAGGATATTATTTCTACATTCCAGAAGATCACAATGTGATTGTGAGTCGACATGCCATCTTTCTTGAAAAATAGTTTATTCAAGATAGCGGCATTGGAAAGCAGATCAAGCTCGATGAGAAAGTCTCACAAGAGCAACGAGCTAAGGACCAAATGGAACCAAATCAGGTTAAGCCAATCCATACACTACCTCCTCCACCTCGTAGATCAGAAAGGATTTCCTATCCCCTGAAAGGTACTTAGGTACTATTTCAGAGGATGTAGAGGAAATGTTCCTCATAGGTAATGGGGTTCATGGTGATGATCCCAAAATCTATAACGAGGCGATATCAGATATCGACTCTGAGAAATGGTTAGAGGCAATGAAGTCAGAAATTGACTCGATGCACTCAAACCAAGTCTGGACCTTGGTAGATCCACCAGAAGGTATAGTACCTATTGGGTGTAAATGGATCTTCAAGAGAAAGATTGGTGCAGATGGAAATGTGGAGACATTCAAGGCTAGATTAGTGGCAAAAGGATTATAGTCAACACGAAGGCATTGACTATCAGGATACCTTTTCGCCAGTAGCTATGCTAAAATCCATTCGCACATTGCTTGCTATTGCAGCCTATTTTGATTATGAAATATGGCAAATGGACGTGAAAACGGCATTCTTAAATGGATATCTTGAGGAAGATATCTATATGGAACAGCCGCTAGGTTTCACATCCAGTGATGATGATCACAAGGTTTGCAAGCTGCAAAGGTCCATATATGGACTTAAGCAAGCATCTCGGAGCTGGAACACTCATTTTAATGATGTGATCAAAATATTTGATTTCATCAAAAATGAAGAGGAGCCATGTGTCTTCAAAAAGGTCAGTGGGAGCGCTGTTGTCTTCCTCGTATTGTACGTGGATGACATCCTCCTTATTCGGGAATGATATTCCCATGTTGACCATAGTTAAAATATGGTTATCTAAAGAATTCTCCATGAAAGACCTAGGAGAAGCATCCTTTATTCTAGGAATTAAGGTCTATAGAGATAGACCGAATAGGATGCTAGGACTTTCACAGAAGATGTACATAGAGGAAGTACTAAAGAGGTTTAGTATGGAAAACTCTAAGAGGGGTTTAGTACCCTTCAGGCATGGCAATTCATCTTTCCAAGAAGATGTGCCCTAGCACACCTGAGGAAATAGAACGCATGAGCAAGATCCCTTATGCTTCAGCAATAGGGAGCCTCATGTATGCCATGTTATGTACACGACCTGATATAGCCCATGCCGTGAGTGTCATGAGCAGATATCACTCGAATCCAAGTGAAGAACACTGGACTTCTGTGAAATGTATCCTTAAGTACTTAAGAAGAACTAAGGATATGTTACTGGTCTTTGGCAATGGAGAACTCCATGTCTAGGGGAATACAGACTCGGACTTTATGTCCGATGTAGATGATCGAAAGTCGACATCTGGGAGTCTATTTGTGTGCAATGGTGGAGCTGTCAGTTGAAAAAATTTCAATCAAACAGTGATAGCAGATTCCATAATGGAAGTAGAATATATCACTGCATCAGAAGCTGTGAAGGAAGCATTCTGGTATAAGAAGTTTGCCATGGAGATTGAAGTAATGCCATCAGATGCCATTCCTCTGTACTGCAACAACAATGGCGCCATAGGCCTTCCTAAGGAGCCGAGGTCTCACCAGAAGTCCAAGCACATCGAGCGGCGATACCACCTCATCCGCGATTACCTCGAGAAGGGTTATGTCGAGGTCAAGAGAGTCAACTTCGCAGACAATATAGCAGACCTGCTTACAAAGCCATTGGGCCAGCAGAAGATCGAAGCCCACCTTGAGAAGATGGGACTTAGATTTGTAGCCAATTGGCTTTAGATCAAGTGGGAGTTTGTTAGATATGAGTGCCTTAGAAGCCAGAATTGGCTGACACTTGTAATACACTTCTGAGGGCAAAATTATAATTTTGACTATAAATAATAAAGTGGGTTATTTTCTATCACATAAGTGTATTTAGTGTCTATGATACATCCCTTGAGTTAATGATAATGATAATTCTTATTTTCAAGAGTTGAAAATTTAAGACATGAATTTTTATTTATTAACTCATAAAATGCTCCTGACCGTAGGATCATCATGAGGATGGTGATTGATCTGGAAGGTTAGTGTACAATCACTTTTTTATAGTAGATGAGTCTTGAGTCTACGGTGTAGAGACACCAGAGCGAGAGTATAGGTACTCGTTAGAGAATGAGGACACTGAGCATGACCACCTCGATTAGTCATAAGGAAGTCTACCTTCTAATCGATGACTGACTCAATGCTGTAGTGGTGTATCTGGTTCTTTGACCTGAGGTGCATCGATAGTTCACCTTGAGGGTGTTATAGTTTGACTACACCATGACTCAATCTCCTAGCCATTTGGAACCCTGAGGTGTATGTTCGGCTATAGCATGTTCATTGTAGGAATTGGATTGCACCAAGATGGAATCTATCTACCTCGGTGGATGAGGAGCAGCCCTATGATGATCATGAGAATCAAGTCCATAAGCCCATGGCCATGGTAGAGAGTGTGAAATAATAGAAAGAGTTTCTATTAAGGTTTTCACATCGAACTTGAATCGAATGATTAAATCATATGATAGAAATTAGGGTTTGACGAGTTCACCTTAACCCTAATCTGATCAGAGCTCAAGATAGAAGAACATAATCACACAAGTAGCTACACTGAGAGGTTCATTTTTAGTTTTGATGGGTTGCCAGCATATGCTGCTAGGTGTCACTAGTCGATTTTGAGAGGAATTAGAATGATTTAGATGATCGATCATTCTAAGTTGTCTGAATCAGAAGAGTTCTGATCCATCGAAAGGAGTTTCAATGATGTCAATGATGGAGATCATAACATATCCCATTACCATATAGAACTAAACCTAACTAGGTCACACAAACAAGGGTTTGGATCTAGATATCATCAATTGGACTAACCCAGTTCAATTGATTTAAATAAGATTCAACTAGGTTCGAGGAAATCGTGCTAGCACACAATTGAGTCTAACGTTCTTCTTTTTCTATCGTAAAAGTTGTCTCGACTGAGTCAAATGAGTTTGTGCTCACTCGGGTACCTTTACCTGGTCTGATTGGAGCTTGTCAAAGTTAGAAAAGGGTTGTCTTAATTTATGAGATAAATTTGAGACAACACCTGCCATTTTCCATCATCTGCTAATTCTTGTACTTTGACTTGGTCAAACATTGACCTTTGACCCTTGGACATCTACCCATGTGTCATGTACTTATTGGAGAGTAGATAGAGGCTTGTCTCCTCTCTGAAAATTGGAAAGAAGGGGGCACACGCCTAGGATGGCGTGCGCCCATGGATAGGAATGCTAGAGTCCCATACAGATGGGACTCCAAGATGCTTGTTGGATTCAAACTAGGTGACCCTCAACTATAGACTTTGACCAATCTTAAGCGCCACCTTAGGATGAATTTGTAGGTCTCTCATCCCACCAATCAGATTTAGATCTAATTGAATGAAGCAACGTGATTGGCTGGGGTGAAGCAGCACTGCATGGCACAGCAGAGTCTATAAATAGACCCTATCTGCGCCCACTTTTCAAGAGAGTTCATCTAAGCCACACCCCAAGACTGCCCCTCTCCCTTCTCCATGCCACCATCTGGCCCTCTCCCTCCTCTCCACACCCAAGAAAGTTGGGTCCCTCTGATTAGTGTGAGTAAAGTAAGAAAAAGCTGACGGAAAAGAAAGAAGGCAGCACTACTGCAGAGACGACGGGTGATCTTCAGAAGAAGTTTTGAAAATCTTTCAAATCAGATTCAGATCTAATTTTTGGAGAAAAGAAAGAAAAAGAGAAGATATCCAGATCTAGCCTGAGTGGATATCGGTAGAGGCCAGGCGCTTGCGTGGCTAGATCCAGAACCTCAGAGCTTCTGTAGGATCATCAACGAATAATCAGATTACCCAAGATCAAGATAAAAATTAATTTATAATTAATTTAGTTTATTTTATTAATTATTAGATTATAAATTATATCTAAAAAAGTGTCAGATCTGATCTGGATCTGAGAGAAAATTTTTGATATATGCCTCTCAATCCAATCAGATCTGAACGAACCTGATCTGAAAAATCAGGATTTTTCCTTCAATTCTAAGGATATCAAAAGAAAAATCCAGGAGATATTTGAAGAAAATAGCTTGGAAAAGATTAGAGAAAAACTCAATGATCATATTAGTAGTCTAAACCTAGACTCAAAGGAAAAATTAGATGATACTGAAGAATATTATTCGTGTTGTGAAAATGATCATACTAGTTCAAGTTCGTATGAGATTCTAGTATTATCTAATGAAGAATAATTTATTTTGGATATGATTGATCCTCTAAGCCCAGAGAAAAAGGAAATCCAAATTCCAAAGTTATTTGCCCTAATTAAAGGACAAAAGACTAAACCAACTATTCAAAAATTTGAAGAATTTTATAATCTTAATGCGGTATTTTGAAGACTTAGAGATCCAAGCAAAAAGGAAAAAAAGCCAATCTCGAGGATTTTCTTAGAGAACAAACCCTAATTAAATATGAAATTATCTCTTTAAAATAAAGAGTTCAATACTTGGAAGATAGTTCTTTTGAGATAGAACAAGATCTAGAACAGATCTTAGAACCTTTAGATCAATCAAGAGGAAAAACCCCTATGATTTAAAACACTTTGAATAATTTCTTTGGATCTATGAAAAAATATATTAAATAAAGATGGTTCTGTGAAATTCTATTCAAATTTAAAGGAGAATATAAGTTCAAACATACAATTCTTATAGACTCCGATGTTGATGTAAATTATATTAGAGAAGATTTAGTCCCATCTAGATACTTTGAGAAATTGACACAAAAGATTCAAACAACTAATGGAGGAAATCTTAGGGTTAATCATAAAATCCTTGAAGTCCGTGGATTTCAAATGCTTTGGAGTCCATGGATTTTAGATGGCTTAGAGTTTGAAGTCTTGTTTTTGATTTGGCTTCATGTAGATGTCGTCTACTTTTGTGGAATCTTTACTGTAGATGTCCCATCATGCTACTATGGAGAATCTCTTATGTTGATGTCATTTATCTTCCTATGCTTTTGGCAGAGGCATCTTTTGCTTTATGGCACATCATGCTGGTTTAGCATCTCTAAAAATTTTACCGTTTTAGCTTGATTTAATAGGTCTTCAAAAATTTTGATCATTACTCCTTTCTTAAGAGTAGGATCTACTTGTAAAGAAAATTTTTCTACCATTGGTTTGGTAGAGGGTTAGTAAGAAAAAATATATATATTTTTTATAGATCGAAGATATGCTTTCTTCGAACTTCAAGATCTTTTAGGAGGACCTGGTCTTAAAAGGGCATCGAAGAAGCTAGGGATTTCTTCATAATGTTCAGGAATATCTTCAATTTTTTTTGTATATCCAAAAATTCTTTCTCTGTTATACCCAATTATTGCAGACTGAAGGGGGATACTTCCTTTTAGTAGTTCTCTCTTTAACAATTGAGGGTAATTTTGTAAATTTAATAGTTCATCCCATATTCCTTCTTTTTCGATTAGAGTGATTGGAAGACTTGTCATAGCCCATATCCTTCAATCTATCCAGCACTTTTGATTTTTTATAACCTTAGCCATCCAATAGAATTCAAGATAATTAGTGATCATGTATTCTTTTGTATTAAACTCTTCTATTATAATGTCGATATCTTTTTCTGACCTGCTAGTGAAGACCTAATCATTTTCTTGAAGTAAAGTGATATTATAGATCTAGAAGGGGTAGATGACTTTCCCAATTTCTTTTTCTTCAATTCCACTATAGATTATAATCTTTAGTTGTCTTCCAAATCTATTAGCTTGGAGCAAAATGGTAGAGACTACATCTGGAAATATATTGACAAGATAAGAATAATCGATTATAACTAATATGACAAGTCCTTTGTAGAGAGCTCTAGTTTTTGATTTAGTAAAATTTCTATTGATATTGGGTATTGAGAGTTTCGGCTAGTAGCACCATTCCATTACAATATAGTTGCAGAGCTTTCTAAACAAACTTTTAATTTCATAAGGTTGGGTTACCTTATGAAGAATGATATCTCAAAGTTCTGGTGTTAGGACTTCTTTGGCATTTTTTCAATAATCAAGCCTTTTTAACTTGATCATTATTGGCGTCTCTACTAGATCACAATTTTTGTAGAGAGTAACTTGTTAAGGAAAAGTTTAATATGATGATTCTCCAATAAGTATTACTCGATCTTTGGATGTTGGATCCCTATTAAGAGAGAAAGATAATAGGATTAGTGCTCTAAGGGACCAATTCTTCTGGGTCATGATAGTTGTCTGAAAATCCTTCAATTTCCTGGTGAAAGATAAAGAAGTCAGGTAATTTTCTAGGAAATTTTATGCATATAAAAGTGTTACTTTTGGAGTTCTTAGGGGGTTTCTTCTAAAGCCTGGATGCAGACTTGGATATCCATGTATATAGACTTCACTGCTTTGTAAGCACTTCTCAAGAGATATGCAGGAATGGCAAGAAAAAATTTTTTGAAAATGTGAAGAGCTTAATAAGTTACTTAAATTTTTATTTTTATTATAGCTATTCTTAGTTTTTATTTTAGATTGCTTAATTTTAATCTTAGGCTTTTTAGAAGATAACTCATCAACTTGTTTTAGTTGATTAAGAAATCATTCTGAGGACCTGGTCTTAAAAGGGCGTTGGAGAAGCTAGGAATGTCTTCATAATGTTCAGGAATATCTTCAATTTTTTTTGCATATCCAAAAATTCCTTCTCTATTATACCCAATTATTACAGACTAAAAGGGGATACTTCCTTTTAGTAGTTCTCTCTTTATCAGTTGAGGGTAATTTTGTAAATTCAGTAGTTCATCGCATATTCCTTATTTTTTGATTGGAGTGGTTGAAAGACTTGTCATAGCCCATATCTAGATGGGACTAAATCCTCGTTGATACAATTTACATCAGCACTAGAGTCTATAAGAGCTATAAGTTTGAACTTATATTCTTCTTTAAATTTTAATAGGATTTCACAAAACCATTTTTGTTCAATATATTTTTTCATAGATCCTATGAAATTATTCAAAGTGTTTTCAATCATAGGGGTTTTTCCTCTTGATTGATCTAAAAGTTCCAAGATCTGTTCTAAATCTTGATCTTGTTCTATCTCAATAGAACTATCTTCTAGGTATTGAACTCTTTGTTTAGGAGGACCTGATCTTAAAAGGGTGTCAAAGAAGCCAAGGATGTCTTCATAATGTTTTCGAATATCTTGACATGGCTAGTATCATTAAATCTCTTACAAAGAGCTCTACTAGGATTGAGAGCATTTAGGTCAGCTAGTATCATCAAATCTTTGACAAAGAGCTCTAGTAGGATTGAGAACATTTAGGTCGTTCATTATATCAGGACAATGTCTATAAAAAATATGTCTTTTATAAAAAATTAAATAATGAGTTTAAAAGAAATAGAAGATAGTCCTTACCTTTAAGAAATAATAGGTAAAATAGATTTAAGTTATGATTTCTTAGGTAATCTAAAAATAAAATTTGAAAAATTTGCTCATAATCTAAATACATCTCTAGAACCGAATATAAAGATTGTTGAATTCCAGATAAATAAAGAACTAATATGCAAAGAGTTTGAATCTCTCAGTATCTCGCCCGCTTAGATACTGATCTCATCCAGAGAACTGGAGATATACATTTACGCTCGCTTAACCGTATACCTTAGAGTTCATGCCCAAGATGATTAAGGATAATTTCTAGTTTTTTAATTTTTTATAAGGTAAAGCAAACAGAAAAGCATGCTCATAATGAAACTAAACACATAATAAAAGACAAATAAGACAAACACACATAATAAAAGACAAATAAGACAAACCAAGTTAGTAATAGATTAAACAAATAAGAAAAAGACAAAGCATAAGGTTAGGTAAGAGATAAGAAAGCATTAATTTAAAGAAAGCATTTAAAAAGCTAACTCATGTTTCAAGATAGTCCCTTCATGATTGGATGGTTTCTCTTTCATGGCATAGTAACTATTACACTTTCCATCATTGGTATTAGGCAAGGGTTGCTTGACATGCTTATATGTTAATTCGAAAATTAAATGTTAGCATATATGATATATTTTGATCCAAATAACTTAGTTATCGAGGATAAATGAGCCACCAAGCTGTTCGATCATAAAGGATAAGTATGGTTTAAAGGCCATCTCCTCCTATTTGATGGAAATCTCTTATGGTGGTAGGGTTGCCACCGTAAACTCATTCCTTAAGATGAACAGTGAAAAATTTTATTAGTAAAATTATTTTAATTGAATAGTTAAATATGAATAAATTTAGATTAGATATAAAAGGATTCATGGTTTAATTATACTTTATTTTCTGTTATGAAACTAATAATAGGTTGCTGTTTATGAAATGAACTGATCCATTTGTGAAATAAGTCAACCCATTTATTGAACAAAAAACATAGAAAATCTTTCAAAATTTAAAAATTATTTTTAAAATGTGAAACCACTACCCATCAGCCCAAAAACTTAATTGAAAGAATTAAGTCTTGTCTAATAGGATTTAGAATTATGAATTAAAGATCCTAAGATAAATGCAAAAATCTATGGGTTAAAGGGTTAGATGAATTAGGTCCATTAATTGGGTTAGACCTAAGGTTAGTTAAAGAATGGACTTAGCTAGAGTAATTGATCAAATCTAACCAAATGTTGAATTAGATTAAGTCAAGGAGACTCTAGATTCAACTTTAATAGCTGTAGTTGGACAACTCCATGTCTTCAACAAAGACCAAAATGGACTTGATTCATGGCTAAGCGGTCAAGCTCGAAATTACTAGGTTGATCAGATTGAACCTACTTAATCGATTGGTGTCTAAGATAAGTTTGACATCTAGACCAATGATTTTTAATTAAGAGATACTCATACTGATTTGATCTTTGATGAATTAATGACATATCTCGTCCACTAATCTCACTTATCTGATCGATATGGTCGATTAAAATTTAATTAGATCACTTGGTGATTCAAGCTGACCCATGTCACTAGTAATTAGTTTGACTAATTTCAATCAGTAAGACTGAATTAGGTGCCCATGGATTGAATTTGACCCTAGTCCTCATCTAGACTTAGTAAAGTCAATGGGAGTAAATTGATCCATGTCTTCTCTTTCCTAAAATCACAAGTAACCTAAATCCTCTAAATTATTAGATCCTTAAAAATGACTAAGTTATGGGGATAATTGAGATATAGCCTCCCACTAAGGTGAATGGTAATGAGTCAAACTTTCTAGGTGGACATTGAAGGTGCCTTACACCTGGTGTTCATCTGAATGTTGGAATTACTATCCATTAAATGATGACTAGATTATACTCTCTGAATGATGATTAGGTTGACCAGAGCTTTCCTCGAGCCTGGTTTTCATTCGTTTGATGCATCGAACTCGATCATGTTAATGGTTCGACCTAACTAGACCTTTTCAGTGGAGGCATAGCCTACTAAATTGGCTTCTATGGCAAAATCAAATTACTAAAAATTATTTGAAGAAATAATTGATTGTAAACCTACCTGTAGATGCACATGGATTGACTAGAGCTTTTCTTGGTCCCATTTGTAGTCTATATGAATTTCAGTATCCACTAAGGAGTTAGTATAATTTCTCAAATTGGAGATAGAGGCTACCAATTCATAAAAATAATGGGAGGACCTTTAGACTAAAGTTCAAGTCTTTAGGATTAAATAATTCGAGTACTAATATGGTTTTGTATTTTTTTTTTAGATAAATAGAATGGCTAGTGTTAGTCTGCTCCATTCACTGTTAGACAATGACAAGCTTTTAAGATCTGATTACGAGAAGTCTAGTATTGATCCTAATAAGATAAACTCGAAGAGAAATGATCCTCTTGACTCGAATAGGCTGAACAGGAGAAATCAACAAGTGGTTGATAGTCAAGATTGTTATATGATAATACCTTGCAATTTCTCTGTTTGTGATACTTCAACCTGGGTATTAGATACTGAAAGTCTAGTTCACATATGCAATTCGTTGTATGGACTTCAAATTGGTAGAAACATTAAGAATTATGACAGAGTCCTGAAAATTGGAGATGGAAGGAATATTCCAGTCCTAGCATTGAGAACTCTTGAGCTTGTTTTCAAAATAAGTAATGTCATTTTAAGTGACATCACTATTGTCCAACCTTTATGATGAACATAATATCTATTGAATTTTTGGTCCAAGATGGTTATAATTTATCAATAAAGAGAAATTATTATGAATGATGTTATAATAATATAAGAATAATTAAGAAATGACATTTATGTATTATCATAGCCTATTAGTGTAATATATATGTCTAACAAATGCTTGAAACTAGATAATGTCACCGATGCCTATCTTTGGTACTGTTGGCTCGATCATAAGAATAGGATTAACAAGTTAGTCAAAGAGCATATCCTTAACATCGATGATTGTGAATCATTGACTACCTGTGAGTTCTTGCTTCTTGGTAAGATGACCAAATCACCTTTTACTGGAAAGGATGAATGAGCTAGTGATCTTCTGGGTCTAGTACATAGTGATGTATGTGAACCTATGAATGAAAGAAAAACTAGTTTTTTGCCATAGGATTGATCTAATCTGATTTGATCTATAGTGAAATTTTCAAAAAATTTCCTATGAAATCTAATCAATGATCTAATATTAACAACAAAATTAGAATAAAAATCAGGAACATCATATGTTACCTTTAAGGTAAACCGCTTTTATCCTATCGATGATCTACCATAGCCCGGGGTTCTGGATCTAGCTGTGCATGTGCCTGGCCTCTACTAGAGTCCACTCAGGCTAGTTCTTGGTGTCTTCTCCTTTTGAATTTATCCTCCAAAGATTATATCTAGATTTGATCTATATGACTTTCAAAATTACTTCTGAAGATGACGTGTTCGTCTCATAAATACGTTTGCATCCAGCCTTGTTTATGTGCCAATTCTCTTGGATCTTCCTCACTATTTGTGCCCAACTTTTGGGCATGGAGAAGAGGGAGAGGAGGAGGATGATAGGGCATGGAACAAAGGATGGGGTGGCAACCTTGCGGCATGATAATTTGGGCACACCTAAACCCTAGGTGCAGGAAGGGTTTAAATAGACTTTCTTGCGCCATGCAGTGCCACACAACATCAACCAATCATATTGGTTGATTTAATTAGATCTAAATCTAATTGGCCACGTGATGTCACCTAATCCAATCAGGTTAGAAACTCCATAAATCCTCCTTATATGGCACCATAGAAGGATAGGAACAAAATAGTTGGCACTTAGGTCTTTAATCCCATTAAAAACCCTAGAGTCCCATTCTCATGGGACTCTCTCCCTTTCCCCATGTGCGCATGCCAACATGGGGCATGCGCACATTTTTGTGCATGAAAACCAAGGGGACACGCACCCTTAGAAAGTCTCTATAGGGTGCACATCCCTACCCTTTCTTTCCTACATCTGGATCAGAATTAGCAGGTCTTGTCCTGTCGATTATAGGAATTAGCAGGTGATGTCCTATTCTCCATCTAATGGATTAGGACAACATTTTTTTGATCTAAACAAACTCTAGTTAGACTAGGACAAAGCCATATAAGGTTCCTGGATGAGTCCAAACCAATTTGGCTCAGTCAAGATAAACTAGAAAGATAATAGAAGGAGAATGTTAGGCTCAATTGTGTGCTAGCATGATTTTCTTGAACCTAATTGGATCTAATCCAAATCAATTAAACTTGATGAGCTTAATTGATGATATCTAGATCCAAACCATTATTTGTGTGATCCAGTTAGATTCAGTTCCATATGATAATGTGACATGTCACGATCTCTGTCATCGACATCATCGAAATATCTTTCAATGGATCAGAACTTTTTCAATTTATACAATTAGAATGATCGATCATCAAGATCATTCTAATTGCTTCCAAAATCTATCAGTGACATCTAGCAGTATATGGTGGCAATCTATTAGAACTAAAAATGAACATCTCAGTGTATCTAACTGTGAGATTAAGTTCTTTTATCATAAGCCTCGACAGGATTAGGATTAAGGTGAACTCATCAAACCCAACATCCTATCATATAATTGAATCATTCAATCCAAGCTCGATGTGAAATCCTAATAGAAAACTCTTTTTTATTATATCACACTCCATTACCATGGGCTAAAGAACTCAATCTCATGATCATCATAGGACTACTCCTCTGCCAAGGTTGATAGATCCCATCTTGGTGTGAGCCAATCCCTAGAATGAACATGCTATAGCCAGCATACACCTCATAGTTTGGAATGGCTAGGATACTAAGTTATAGTGTAGTCAAAGAATAACACACTCAAGGTGAACTATCGATGCACCTCATGTCTAAGAATCAGACAACTACAGCATCAAGCTCAGTCATTGGCGAGAAGGTAGACTTCCTTATGACTGCTCGAGGTGGTCACACTCAGTGCCCTCATTCTCTAACGAGTATCTATACTCTCACTCCAATGTCTCCACACCATAGATTCAAGACTCATCTATTATAAGAAAGTGATTGTACATCAATCTTTTAGATCGATCACCATCCTCATGATGATCCTATAGTCAGAAGCTATTTATGAGTTAATTATGAAAATACATATCTTAAATTTTTAACTTTTGAAAGTATATATTAACATTCCATTAACTCAAAGAATGTATCACAGACACTATGTACATAATATGATAGATTAAAAATAATCCTTTGTTAATTTTTAAGTCAAAATTATAAAAATGCCCCTAGAATGTGAATTACAAGTGTTAGCCAATCTTGCTTCTAGGGCACTCATCTAACAAACTCCCACTTGACCTAAAGCCAATTGGCTATAAATCTAAGTTCCATCTTCTCAAGGTGGGCTTTGATCTTCTGCTGGCTCAATGGCTTCATCAATGGATCAATCATACTATCTACGGTGTCGACTCTCTTGACCTCGACATAACCCTTCTCGAGGTAATTGCGGATGAGGTGATATCACCGCTCGATATGCCTTGACTTTTGATAAGACCTCAACTCCTTTGCTAGGATTATGGTGCTATTATTGTCGCAGTATAGAGGGACGGCATCCGATGGCATCACTTCAAGCTTTGCGGTGAACTTCTTATACTAAAACACATCCTTCATAGCTTTCGATGTAGTGATATATTCTACTTCCATGATGAAATCTGCTATCATGATCTGCTTTGAACTCTTCTAGCTAATAGCACCACCATTGCATATAAACAAATTTTCAGATATTAACTTTTGATCATCTATATCAGACATAAAGTCTAAGTTTATATATCCTTAGACCTGGAGTTCTCCATTTTCAAAGATCAGAAATATATCCTTAGTCCTTCTCAAGTACTTAAGAATACATTTCACAGAAGTCTAGTACTCTTGGCTTGGATTCGACTGATATTTGCTTGTGATACTCACAACATGCACAATATCAAGTTGTGTACACAACATGGCATACGTGAGGCTCCCTATTGCCGAAGCATAAGGAATCTTGCTCATGCGTTCAATCTCCTCAGGTGTGTTGAGAAATATCTTCTTGGAGAGATAAATGCCATGTCTGAAGGACACCAATCTCTTCTTGGAGTTTTTCATACTAAACCTCTTCAGCACCTCCTCTATGCACATCTTTTGTGATAGACCTAGTATCCTATTCGGTCTATCTCTATAGGCCTTAATTTTCAATATAAAAGATGCTATTCCTAGATCCTTCATAAAGAACTCTTTTGATAACCATATGTTGATGGATGTCAACATGGGAATATCATTCTCAATCAAGAAGATGTCATCCACGTACAATACGAGGAAGATAACAGTGCTCCCATTAATCTTTTTGAATACACACAGCTCCTCCTCATTTTTTATGAAACTAAATGATTTGATCAGATCATCAAAATGAACATTCCAGCTTTGAGATACTTGCTTAAGTCCATATATGGACCTTCGTAGCTTGCAGACCTTGTGATTACTATTACTAGATATGAAATCAAGTGGCTGTTCCATATAGATATCTTCCTCAAGATATCCATTCAAGAATACCATTTTCACGTCCATCTGCCATATTTTATAATCTAAATTGGTTGCAATAACAAGTAGTGTGTGGATGGATTTTAGCATGGCTACTGGTGAAAGGGTCTTCTGATAGTCAGTGCCTTCACGTTGACTATACCCTTTCCCTATCCTAGCTTTGAATGTCTCTATATTTCCATCTACACCTATTTTTCCCTTGAAGATCTATTTACACCCAATGGGTACAATACCTTTAGGTGGATCTATCAAGGTCCAGACATAGTTTGAATGCATCGATTCAATCTCTGATCTCATTGCCTCTAATCATTTCTTAGAGTTGATATCTAATATTGTCTTATCATAGATCTTAGGATTATCACCATGAATCCCATTTTTCATAAGAAATATTTTCTCTACATCCTCTGAAATTGTACCTAAGTACCTCTCAGGAGGATGGAAAATTCTACCTAATCTACGAGGTGGAGGAATTGTGATTGAACTAGCTCTAACAAATTTGGTTTCTTAGATTCCTTAGCTCGTTGCTCATCGAAGACCTTCTCCTCAAGCCTAATCTATCTCCTGATGCCACAATCTTAAATAAACTATTTTTTAAGAAAGATTGCGTGTCGACTCACAATCATATTATGGTTTTTTAGAATGTAGAAATAATATCCTAATGACTTCTTATGATATTCAATGAATCGAAATCTAAAGGATCTAGACTCTAATTTATCCGCCTGCTGTTTCTTAACATACGCTGGACAACCCCAAATTTTGAGATGATTCAGACTTGGTTTCTTACCATGCCATATCTTATACAGTATGGTAGGAATAGTTTTAGAGGAAACCCTATTAAGTAAGTATATTGTTGTCATTAAACTATGTCCTTAAAGAAAATTAGAGAAGTCCATAAAGCTCATCATGGATCGGACCATATATAATAGGATCTGATTTCTCCGCTCTAAAATCTCATTGAGTTGAGGTATTCCAAGTGGAGTCCATTAAGAGACTATGCCATTATCCTTAAGATAGCTCAAGAATTTCCAACTAAGGTATTCGCCTCTTTGATTTGATCAAAGATCCTAATGGATTTTCCAATTTGCTTTTCTACTTTGTGTTTGAATTTTTTGAACTTTTTAAAGACTTCAGACTTGTGTATCATTAGATACACATATCCATACTGAGATAAATTATCAATAAAGGTAATGAAGTAGACATAGTTGCCTCTAGTCGGCACATCAAATGGGCCGCATACATCAGTATGTACTAGGACAAGTAGGTCTATAGCCCTTTTCCCATGTCCCATAAAAGGAAGCTTGGTCATTTTTTCTTGAAGGCATAATTCATAAATTTGATATGACTCAAAAGCCAATGGATCCATCAGTCTGGATTTCTCCAATTTATTAATCCTATCTTCGAATACATGACCTAGCCTAAGGTGCCATAGATACCTTTCATTTAGGCTATCCCTAGGATGTTTTGTTCCTATGGCATTCATGTTTTGCTCGACATTTAATATAGATACATCAGCATATAACTGATAGAGATCATTAATTAAGAAATCACTTATAATTTTATTTATTCCAAAAAGAATGGTATAATGGTCCTTAAGAAAGCTAATTACATAACTTTTCTATGCTAAACAAAAAATAGAAATCAAATTTCTACTTGATGCAGGCATAAAGTAACAGTCCCTAAGTACTAAATGTAATCCTAATAATAATCAAAAAGGATAGGTTCCTACAACCATAGCAGCAATCCTTGCTCTATTTTCGACTTGTAGGATCATTTCACCATCCCTCATCCTCCTGCTCTCCTCAAGATCCTACAAAGAGGTGCACAAGTGAGCACTCGAACTAGAGTCAAGCACCTAATTGGATGCAGAAGAAATCATTAGGTTAGATTCAATTACGAGCATACCTTTAGAAGGACCTGCCTCCTTGTTTCTCAGGCTAGTCAGGTATAAAAGATAGTTTCGCTTCTAATGGCCATCGGTATTGTAATGAAAATACTTTTTTTTGTTAGCAGCCTTCTTCTTTGGCTCTTCTTTCTTCTTCTTTCCACCTTCAATTTTTTGCTTCTTCATAGAGTTCTTCTTCTTCTTTCCAAAAGACTTTCTTTTGGAGGAAGTCCACTCCACAGCAAGCACTGAGCCTTTTGAACCTTTAGAGAAAGCTCAATAATAACCAACATGTTCATTAATTTAGCCAAGGTACATTATAGTTTATGCATATGAAAGTTTATGATGAACTGCCCATATGCATCAGTCAAGCACTTCAAGATCACATCAATTTGTAGGTCCCTATCCAACATGACATTGAGCTTCTCAAGCTCTTCTAGGTCCTTGATCATCATTAGACAATGCTCTTGGACCGATTGTCCATCACGCATTTAAGCCTTAAAAAGTCTTCTCATGACTTGATACTTAGCTGCACAACTCTTTTCACCAAACAACTCTTGTAGGTGAGCCAACATTTGACGAGTAGTCTTGATGTCCTCATGTTGGTGCTAAAGCTCATCAGACATCGAGTCCAACATGTAGTACCTAGCTTTATTATCTCCATCCATCCATTTTTTCAGAGATGCACTCTATTCAGCAGATGGATGTGCTAGTAAAGTGGGATGTCGTGGTCCAATACATGAGTCAGTTTTTTAAAACACAAAAAAATTTTAAAGTTTTGGAGTCAATCTTTGTAATTAGGTATGGTCAGTTTATGGGTGTCTTGGATTTGGGCTACTAGGTTGGACGCAGACAATTTTCTGTAAAGAATTAAAGTTTCTAGTTAGACATTGTAATTAGACTTAATCAATTTATTTAAAATTTTTAAATTTAAATAAATTTTAGCTCTCACTATTTTTCTTGGATCCCTATACTTTCTTGGTAGAGATGCAAAAATCTCTACGATCATAGACTTCTAGTGGGTGGTGCTGTTGGAAATATATCCCAAAGTCAATCATCAGTCTATTGATGGTTGGGATATATATATATAATTGTATATGAATCATAGATTAATAAAAGTTATTTTGATATTTTTCATCATAAAATCTGTTGTCTTCTAATGAACTCCTGTATTGTGATGAAATTCTTAGGACTATCTAGATTCGACAAAGGAGGATTTGTCATTTAGTCCTTAAATTATTCATGACCAAAAGATATGTTGTTACTTAGGAGGATAATGTTTATCAAGTATAGATCATTGTGTGCCATATAGGTTGGTTGTCCTCATAACCAAGGAATATTGAGACACTGGTATGGCATACAAGTAAGATGTATCATACATCTGCACTGAACGTGATCAACTCCGAAGCTTTTCTTCTATCAAGATTAGCCCCAAAGGATATGAGTATAAGTGTCCCTTAGACCCAAGACCACCATAATGACTTACAAGCTACTCACTGTACTTAGGTACCAAACTATCTAAATTTTTAATTTAGTGATGGAAGGCTACTGGGTGTAGTAAGTACTTGGCTTGTCAGTGTGTGAGTCAAGATAGGATTGGCCCCTCCAAGTATTGGAGCAAGTGCATCGCTGTATTTTAATTTAGCAAATCCTCAATCGGGATAGTTCATATGATGGATGCTAAATTTTGAAATACAATATGGATAAATTTTAGGATTGACAGTAAATGCTAAATCATCTTTGGAGTATCGAGAACAAGGGGATGAATTATACGGTAACCATATTCCATAGATTCGTCATTACTGCATTGCGATTTTTTGACCTATTCGGACGTCGGGTACCATTATAGGATGATCACATCAATTCGTATAGAAAATTGATTCTAGTGCTATTGGCTTAAAATTCGAACCTATGCGGTCACATACATAAAAAGTTCTTACCTGATTTGATGGCTGATCATGAGTCCTGATGACCTAGGACACTATGGTCAAGAGTCCCACTAGACTGGGACTTTGTAACCAAGAGTTCTACCAGACTGAAACTCTGAGTCCTACTCATCTAGGACTCTCTGATCAAGAGTCCCACTGGTCTGATACTCTATGATCATGAGTTTGATTCATTTGGGACACTGGGTTCAAGAGTCCCACTGGTTTAGGACTCTTCAGGAGTTTCATATTGATGGACTCTATTGCCCAGACATCCATCTAATTGGAACTCTATATTTATTAGAGGATTAATTAGTAATTTGATTATTGATTAACTTAATTTGATTGAGCGATGGGGATTTGATCAAGTTTGATCAAATTGGATTCGATTGGGTTTGACCCGATCAGGTCATGAGTTGACCTAATCACTGTAAGAGATTTGACCCTAATTTAATCAGGGGCTGGACCAAATTAATTTTTAATTTTATTAGAAATTTAATAAGTTGGGTTAAGCCTAATTTAGTTATATTTGACCTTGTCTTATTGGGTCTAGAATAATTGGTTTAGTTGAAACTAATTTTGAAAAGTCAAAGGAGGTTTGAACTTTCAGCTCCCTATGCCTACAATATTTGACCAACCTTTGACCCACACCCCTTTTTATTTTATATGAATTTTTCCTCACACCCGGATACCTTCTGCACCCCTTATCTCTTCTACCTTTGACCTGGTCCAATGGTTGGACTGGTCAAAATAATTTGAATTTTGAATTCAATGTAGAAGTTGAAACTTCTCAACTCCCTCTCGTTCTTATCCTTTTCCCATGCCCACTTTGATTTTACTTCATGCAATTTTTTGTGCATTCTCAGAGTGGACACATAGAAGGAGAGTCCTTCTGTGCATCAAATACTCTAGTATGGGCATTGGATAGGGATAAGAAGGTTTTTGAATTTGATGTTTGTTGGGAGGTTGAAACAAGTTCAACCTCCAACCCTTATCACTTTCCACATGCCTTTCCCATGGTATTCATGTCAATAAATTATGAGAATTTTTGTGCATGCAAGAGAGGGGGTTAGCATTATATGGTAAAAATTTCAACATGATTAGGCTTTAGTTTTGGGTGAGAAAAATCTTGGAGTGAATAAGAGCAGGATCCTATAGCACCTTATTTTTCCCTCATGCCTCTCTTCTTTTCTGATTTTCACCTCTAAGGATACCTAATTTTTAGATATGATCTAAACAGAGTTTATAGATATAAAAGTCATGTTTCCATAAAAACTTGTTTCATAGAAAAAATCCATACAGAGAGGGCGTGATAGGATTTTTAGTGTGTCAGGTTTTTTGGGCAGAGTGAAACCCAAGATTTGGGAATCTAGGTTCGGGTGGAGAGATCGAGTGCTGTGAGCATAGGATTGCCACCAAATTTGAAACACCTCTTCATCATCATCCAATATTTGTGTTTTGAATTTTTGGAGTATCTAAAAAATTAGAAAGTATATGAACAATCAGATCGATCATGATCAGCCATTGAAGGCCCCGACTAGGAGTTAGCACTCCAGTGGGGCTGATCGGGACTAGGAGTTCTGTGTGGACCAACCATAGAGACCGGATACATGTGCAGCTATAATGTGACACCAGAGCATTATCTAGTGGATTCAAATTATGGTGATCAACTATCCGCATAAAGGTATTGTATTCTGAATAGATAGATGTAGTAAAGAGTTTGCTGCAAAGTTTTATTTTTAGATCTATATGAATGCATGCATATTGTGTTTAGATCCTTAGTGTAGGGCTTAATATTCTAATATGATCAAAAATTAATTAATTAAATTAATTAATTTTTTATTATGTTTTAGCTATTTTTGAAAAAAATTTTAAAAGTAGCACTGCAAATCCTGCACTACTTCCTACAGGTGCGGTCCCACCGACTGGCTCACCACCTCACCTAATAGTTATTGGTGATGGGTCAGCCTGATGGGTGGACAACTTTTGTCCAATGATTCTCTAATTATGGTGCACCCAAATATGATCTCTAATTCATGAAGCTCATCATGCCCAAAATATTGCTCTAATCCTTAATTAAGTTAGACCCACCATTGCATGAATTGAATTTCTGATTGAATCTCTCACCATATCTAAAATATTGAGCCCAATCAATCCTCCAACCTGTAGCATCCAATGCTTAATAGACATAGTTGCATCTTCTCGGTGCAACTGAACCATTGTAACCAGCTAAGAACAATCAATCCCGGGAAGGGCTCTCACATTTCCAATGGTGGAAGACCTATGATTAATATTTTCTTCAAAAGATTTGATTTAGATCTCCTAAACTCAACTTAACTTAGTCATAAGAATTATGAATAACCTAGTCGCATTGGTTAGCTCAAATTATTAGCCACCTCAAATCAGAATTGGGTCAACCCAATCAGTCAGGTAAGTGAGATCAATGGGAGGAATATGCCATTAACTCTTCGTAAATGCATTCAGATCGAGTAACTTCCAATTAAAGACCACTGATCATATCTACCAAACTTACCTTAGATATCGATTTATCAAATCAGAAGTAATCGAGTTAGCCTACAATCCAAGCTCGAACCATGGAGCTAAATTAGGTCTTGACTTGGTCAACCACATGTGACTGTGAGTTGATCTTGTCCTAGACTTAATTCTATTTGGCTAATTAATTCTATGCACTCTTGATCCCACCTAACCAACTCTTGATTTGGTTTGATCAACCGCTAGACCTAATCAAGCTACCCATACCCGAACCTAATTTTATGAAGGTATCTTAGATCTGAAAATTCATAATTTTTAGATCTAATTGATTTTATAATCTTAATTTTTAATTAAGTTTGTGTTCATAAATAAAATATGTATCAAAAATCCTAGGATTTTAGATTCTAGGGTTTTTCAGAAAAGTAAGTTCAAATTTTTGATTAAGGATAGACATGCAGCACCCCTACATGCCATAAGAGTACCTCATCGAATGGAAAGAGAGGATCTTTAAACCCTTCTTACTCTTATGATCAGACAACCAAGGAGAATGCCTAAATCAAAAATAATTTACACTACAAAACTTGTTAGATCTAAATCATATATCGCATATACAATTGATGATCTAACCTATACATGCTTTGCAAACATCTCATGTATCAAAAATAAATATTTACATGCATGATTCAGATCTGATTATATCTAATATAATATCCAAAAATAAATTTTAAATTGATCATATCAAAAAAAAAATTATTCTAGATAATCATAGATCAAATCTACAAACTAGTTTAGACATGCATCTCATACATCACATATATGAATTAAAATTTTTAACATTCTAATTTTAGATCTGATCACATGTGATGTGATATCTGAAATTACTAATATCAAATCATAAAATAAAATTAAAATTAGATCTAAATTAGATCTAAAAAAAGGCTAATTTGGCTCTGATACTAGTTGAAGGAAAAACTAATTTTCCACCGCTGGATCGATCTGATCTATCATATCTATAGAAAAATTTTTAAAACATTTTATATAAAACATAATCAAATCTAAGAGTTTTTAAATCTGATCCTAATGATCTAATATTAAAAATAAAATTAGAATATAAATCATGTTACATTTAGGGTAAACTGCTTTTACCCTATCGATGATCTACCGTAGCCTGGGGTTCCAGATCTAGCCATGCACATGCCTGGCCTCTACCAGAGTTTACTCAAGCTGGTTTTGGGTGTCTTCTCCTTTTGAATCTATCCTCCAAATACCAAATATAGATATGGTATGTAGGACTTTCAAAACTACTTCTGAAGATGATGTGCTCATCTTACAAACACCTTTGCATCCAGCCTTATCTATGCGCCAATTCTCTTGGATCTTTCTTGCAATTTGTGCCCAACTTTTGGGCATGCAGAAGAGAGAGAGGAGGAGGATGAGACGGCATGGAACAAAAGATGGGGCAGCAGCCTTATGGCAAGATAATTTGGGCACACCTAAACCCTAGGCACAGGAGAGGTCTAAATAGACTTCCTTGCACCATGCAGTGCTACACAACATCAACCAATCATATTGGTTGATTTAATCAGATCTAAATATGATTGGCCACATGATGTTACTCGATCCAGTTAGGTTAATGACCCCATAAATTTTTCTTAGATGGCGCCACAGATGGATAGGAACAAAATAGTTGGTGCCTAGGTCTTTAATCCCATCAAAAACCCTAGAGTCTCATTCTTATGGGACTCTCTCCCTTTTCCCCATGTGCTCACACCAACATGGGGCATGCGCACATTTTTGTCCATGAAAACCAAGGTGGCATGCACCCCTAGAAAGTCTCCAGGGGTTATATGCCCCTACCCTTTCTTTCCTACATCTGGGTCATCTCATGTCCCGATAGTGATAGAAATTGGCAGGTCTTGTCCTATCGAATACAAGAATTTATCGGTGATATCCTTTTCCCATCTGATGGATTAGAATAATATTTTTTTGATCTAGACAAACTTCAGTTAGACCAGAATAAAGCCATACAGAGTTCTTGGGTGAGCTCAAACTAATTTGGCTTAGTCGAAATGAACAAGAAAGACTACAGAAGGAGAATGTTAGGCTCAATCACGTGCTAGCATGATTTTCTTGAACCTAATTGAATCTAATACAAATCAATCAAACTAGGTTAGCTCAATTGATAACATCTAGATCCAAATTCTTATTTGTGTGATCTAGTTAGATTTAGTTCTACATGGTAATGAGACATGTCGTAATCTCTATCATCAACATTATCGAAACATCTTTCGATGGACCAGAACTTTTTTAATTCATACACTTAGAATGATCGATCATCAAGATCATTCTAATTTCTCCCAAATTCATCAGTGACACCTAACAGTATATGGTGGTAATCTAGCAGAACTAAAAATGAATCTCTCGGTGCAGCTACCTATGTGAATAAGTTCTTCTATCATCAGTCCCGACAGGAATAGGGTTAAGGTGAACTCATCAAACCCAATATCCTATCATATGATTGAATCATTCGATCCAAGTTAGTTGTGAAATTCTAATAGAAAATTCTTTATAATTAAATTATATTGTCATGGCCTTGGGCTTAATGACTCGATCTTATGATCATAATAGGACTACTCTACCAAGATTGATAGATCCCATGTTGGTGCAAACTAGTCCCTACAATGAACATGCTATAGCCAATATACACCTCAGGACTCTGAATGGCTAAGATACCAAGTTATGGCATAGCCAAACTATAACACACTCAAGATGAACAATCGATGCACCTTAGGTCTAAGAACCAGACACACAACTGCAGCATCAAGCTCAGTCATTGACGAGAAGGTAGACTTTCTTATGACTGCTCAAGGTGGTCATGCTTAGTGCCCTCGTTCTCTAACGAGTACCTGTACTCTTGCTTCGGTGTCTCCACAACATAGACTCAAGACTCATCTATCCTAAGAAAATGATTGTACACCAATCTTCTAGATCGATCACTATCTTCATGATGATTCTACGATCGAAAGCTGTTTATAAGTTAATTATGAAAATACATATCTTAAATTTTTAACTTTTAAAAATATATATTAGCATTCCATTAACTTAAAGAATGTATCATAGATACTTTGTACATAATGTGATAGATTAAAAATAATTTTTTATTAATTTTTAAGTTAAAATTATAAAAATATCCCTAAAATGTGTATTACAAGTGTTAGTCAATCTAGCTTCTTGGGTACTCATCTAATAATGAACACTAGTACTAGAGGTGGGTGCTACTACTTGATTATATTTACTAACGACCTATCTAGATATGGATACGTATATCTTATGAAGAGTAAATTCGATTCATTTGAAATGTTCAAACGATATCGCAATGAGTTAGGAAAATAACTTGAAAAGAGAATTAAAACTCTTCGATCAGACCGAGGAGGTGAATACCTTTCCAATGAGTTTTTGACATATCTAGGAGAGAATGAAATTCTCTAACAATGGACTCCTCTTGGAATACTATAGCATAATGGTGTGTTTGAAAGAAGGAATCGAATCATGTTAGACATGGTTCGATCCATGATGGGGTTTGCGAGTCTACTAATTTTTTTTTGAAATTATGCACTCGAGACTGCTTGTTATATTTTGAATAATATTTTGAGCAAGTCTATCGCAAAAACTCCATATGAGATATGGACTGGGCATAAGCAAACGGTCTCTCACCTTAGGGTTTGGGGTTGTCTGACTTTTGTCAAATATTTATAGGTAGAAAAGCTTGGACCTAGATCCGATAAATGCTTATTTATAAGATACCCTAAGAAAACTAGGATTATTACTTCTATCTTGCTGAAGAGCAAAAGATGTTCGTCAGTAATAGGACAGTCTTTTTGAAAAAAAAAATTCTTAGGGAAGGAACATCTATCTCTAATGTTGAGCTTTGAGAAATTTGATAGGTGAAAGAACTGACACATTTTAGTGAACCTACAGAATTGAATTTGATAAGATCAAACTCAGAGCCCGTAGTAGAGGCACCATTAAGGAGATCCAGTAGAGTACCGCATCAGTCGGATAGATATTATGGTTTCTTGGTCCGAAATAGTGTCTAGTTGAACTCGATGAGAATAATGAGGATCTGATCACCTACATGAATGCCATGCAGAGGTTCGACTCAGATAAGTGGTAGAATCCATGAAGTACAAAATGGAGTCCATGAAGCTCGATAGTGTATGGACACTGGTTGATCCACCTGAAGGGATAAAATCCATTGAGTGTAAGTAGATTTTTGAAAAAAAAAAAGAGCACAGACGGAAAGATGGAGACCTATAAAGCCTGCCTGGTTGCCAAAAGATATCGTCAATGTTATGGTATTGACTATGATGAGATATTTTTTCTAGTGGCAATGCTAAAGTCCATTCGGATTATGCTTGTGATAGCAACATATCTGGACTATAAGATCTGATAGATGGATGTGAAGATAGCTTTTCTAAATGGAAAGCTGGATGAAGAGATGTATATGATATAGCTTGAGGATTTCACATCTATAGAAGAGTCCATGATATGCAAGCTTTAGAGATCCATCTATGGATTGAAGCAGGCATCTCGGAGTTGAAACATGCATTTTGATAAAGTGATCAGAATGTGTGATTTCATTAAAAATGGAGAGGAACCCTGCATGTATAAATGGGCTAATGAGTCTATAGTTAAATCTTTTGTATTGTATGTAGATGATATTCTCTTAATCAAAAATGACATCCCTGTATTACAAGAAATAAAGGTTTGGCTATCATCTTAATTCTCCATGAAGAACTTGAGAGAAGCTTCCCACATCCTAAGAATAAAGATCTATAAAGATAGATCTAAAAGATTGCTTGGATTATCCTAGTCCATGTACATCGATTCCATGCTGAAGTAGTTCAGCATGGCGAATTTCAATAAGGGCTATCTTTCGGTACGCCATGAAATTTCTCTCTCGAAGAGGGATTGTCCAACAACTCTTCAATAGAGAGAGCGTATGAATAGAATGCCATATCCTTCCATAATAGGTTCTATTATGTACGCCATGACATGTAAGAGACTGGATGTGGCATACTCACTAGGGGTAGTGAGTAGATACCAGTCTGATCAGGATGAGAATCATTGTAAGATTGCAAAGATAATCCTAAAGTATTTAAGAAATGCTAAGGACTAGTTGCTCATCTATAAAGATGCTAACTTGAAACTTGTGAGATATACTAATTTTAATTTTCAGTCAGATCATGATAATAGTAAGTGTATGTCAAGTTATGTGTTTATCCTGAATGGTGGAGTAGTCTACTAGAAAAGTTTCAAGCAGCATACTACGGCCAATTCTATGTGCAAGGTGGAGTGTATCGAGGCATTCGATGCTGCGAAGAAAGTTGTGTGGCTACAAAAGTTCATCGATGAGCTGAAAGTGGCATCCTCCCTGGATGGACCAGTTCTGCATTACTATGATAGCACTAGAGCTATAGCTCAAGTGAAGGAGCCGAAGGCACATCAGTGCACTAAGCACATTCTACGTTGCTACCATCTTGTATGAGAGATCATAAAATGACATAACATCGAGCTTCAAAAGGTTGACAAAAAGGAGAACATGGCTGACCCATTAATTAAAGCCATCGGAATCAAAGAGTTCGATAATCACAAATGAAAGATGGATATTTGATACTGCTTTGAATGGCTTTAGTCTAAGTGGGAGTTTGTTTCATATTGTATCCTAAAGTCAATCATCTAGATTGTAGATGGTTGAGCTGATTATAAAAATATACTTGAATTATAAATGAATAAAATTATTATGCTAGCATTTCATCACTCTTGTGTATCTTTCTATAATGAACTGTTCTGTGATGAAGTCCTTAGGACTATTTAGTCTCGACAAAGAAGAATTTATCATTTAGTTCTTAAATCTAATTGTGACCAAATGATACATTGTTACCCAGGATGACAATATTTATCGAGTATAAGTCGTTGCATGCCATATGGGTTGGTTGTCCTCTTAACTAAGGAGTATGGAGGTACTGGTATAGCATGCAGGTGAAATATAGGGGTACATTTTACTGATCATAATCCAACTATGGAGCTCTATGCTATCAAGAGTTGCTCGCAAAAAATATGCGTATAAGTATCCTTTAGACCTGAGATCACCATAGTGACTTGCAAGTAACTTACTATACTTTGATACCGGACTATCTGAATTTCTAATTTAGTGATAGAAGGTTACTGGGTACAGTCAAGTACTTGTTTAGTTAGTGCGTGAGTCAAGATGGGATTGACCACTCCAAGTGTTGGAGCAAGTGCATCACTGTACTTCAATTTAGCAGAACCTCGATCGAGGTAGTCCATTCAATGGATACTAAATTTTGAAATACAATATAGATAATTTTTCAAGATTGATAGTTAAATCCTAAGTCATCTTTTGAGCATTTGGGTCAAGGGGATGAATTATATGACAATCATATGCCACGGGTTCATGGATGTTGCAATGTGATTATTCGACCTATCCAGACGTCAAATATCATTGCTAGATGGTCACATCGATTGATACAAAAATTGGGTTCGATGCTATCGACTTAGTGTTTGAACTTATAAGGTCATACAGAATAGGAGTTCCTACCTAATCTAATGATTGATTAAGAGTCCTAATGGTTTGGGACTCCATGGTCAAGAGTCCCACTAGACTGGGACTCTATGGTCAAGAGTCCTACTTGTCTAAGACTCTATGATCAAGAGTCCCATTGGTCTAGAACTCTATGATCATGAGTTTCATTCATTTGGGATACTTCGATCAAGAGTCCCACTAGTTTGGGACTCTTCGATCTGTGAGCTCAGAAGTAACACTCCTAAGTCTTGAAAATATGGGAAGCTAGGTCATGGGAAGATGGGAGCGAATCAGAAGAAGAATCAGTCTAAATAATAAAGTTCAAAAATTGGGTCGCCTCACTCTAAGACTAAGCCAGCTCAGTTGGAAACTAGGTCGGCACAGTCTAGGACTGGGTCGACTAGGTCTCAGAGGAAAATCTAGATAGAGAGCAACATTTTTGGACTATTGGCATGGTACACAACTAGGTCGGCTCAGTCTGGGACTGAGCCGACCCAGTCATAGATTAGCCTACTCGGTCTAAAACTGGGCCGGCTCAGTTTTTGCGGATTATTATTTTATGTACATGGGTTTTTTGGATTTGAAATGTTTTTCTATGAGCTTGGACTTGACCCTTTGTAAAGTATATATAATGAAAACAAGTCAAGATTGCAAGTATGCTAAAATATGCTAAATAAAAGCTCTTTTCCTCCAAAAATCTTTTCTTTTCTATTTCTTGATTTATTTGATCATGCTTTCATAGAGATCTCTGAGAAGTACTTTCTTGTTGCTTGGCTAATCACCAGCGGCCACGTCGATCCGTGTGGGAAGAGTGCATATTCCTAATATTTGATATCAAAGCGGTGTTGCATGGAAGAAAGGAAGACATCTAGGATTTACTACATTCAAGATCTGTTGCATCAGGTTTTATTCTAAAACTTCTAGTTTGCTTCGTGGTTATCTCTAGATTGAGGTGGAGATTGTTTACACGAAGAAATAGTGATACAGAAGTTTGGAAAGAGGATCTAGGACTAGTTAGATCTTCTATGAAGGATAGTTTTACTAGTGTGTGATCGTGAAGGGCATTAGGGATCTGTTCTTGATTAGTTTGAAGTCATGGGATCAAGTGGATTCAAGGTAAATTCTGAGAAGTTCGATGGCAAGAAGAACTTTATCTTATGGCAGCAAAGAGTAAAGGACTTGTTGGTTCAGCAAAGGATCTACAAGGTCTTGACAAAAGAAAGGCCGAAAAAGATCAGTGTTGAGGATTGGAAAGAGTTGGAGGAAATTACTTTTAGCACAATTCGGATGTGCTTGGTCGATCAGGTTTTGCCTGAGATTTGCATAGAGACTATGGCAAAGGGGCTCTGGGAAAGACTAAAGAACACATACATGGGGAAGAACATGACGAACAAGCTGTGGTTGAAGAAATAGCTGTATAGTCTGAGGATGTCCGAAGGTGGAGATCTTGTTGCACATATCCAAAGTTTCAATCAGGTGTGTTCTGAGGTGATGAGTTTGGATGTTAAGATCGACAAGGAGGATCGAGCATTGCTGCTATTATGTTCTCTCCCAGGTTCGTATGATGGTCTCATAACAACTTTAGTTTATGGAAAGTAGACCCTAAACTATGAAGAGGTTGTTGGTGTGCTCAGATCAAATGAGCAAAGGGAGAAGATCTGCAAGGAGACCCTAAGTTTGAGATCTTGGTTGTGAATGAAAGATAGGAAAGATCAAACGAGAACACAAGAGAAAAATCTAAGGGCAAGTCAAAATCTTGTGATTAGAGAAAGATGACATTAAAATGTTATAAATGTCATCAGCTTGGATACCTGAAAAGAGATTGTCCCCTTTTGAGATCAAAATAGGAAGGCCAGCAAGGAAGATGATACAACTTCTATGAGCAATGGAGAAGACCTGCTAGTTGTATTAGATGGATCTACAGAGTACGATACTATGTGGATATTAGATTTAGCATGCTCACACCGCTATACTTCTTATCGGAAGTGATTTGCTACCTATCAGAAGGTCGATGGTGGAAGTGTCAGCCTTGAAGATGATCACCCATGCAAAGTAATTAGAATTGGCTCTATCAGGATCAGGATGTATGATGGGATCATTCGTACATTATCAAATGTCAGGCATGTACCAGAGTTAAAAAGGAATTTGATTTTTTTGGGCTACTTGGAGGAGCAGGATTATGGTTTTAGTAGCCAGGTTGGGAGTGGATGTCCAAAAATTTTCAAGAGAGCTTTGGTGCTGATGAGAGGTAGAAGACTGAGCAACAATCTTTACAGAATGGAAGGCTCCGTGGTAAATGATAGTACAAAGGTGCTAGCAGTGGCACAGGAGGAGCAGATTTTAAATCGATTGTGGCACCATCGGATGGGTCATATGAGTGACCGTGAGCTCACAGAACTAAGCAGAAGAGGTATGATCCCAACCTTGAAGAAGGAGGGCATAGATCTTTGTGAGCCATGTATCTTTGGCAAACAGCATAAGGTGAAGTTTGCTAGATGTACCAAGTGCAATGAGGGAGTACTGGATTTAGTGCACTCGGATGTGTGGGGACCAGCTTCTGTATCAGCTAGAGGTGGGGCAAAATACTTTATTACTTTCATTGATGATTTCTCAAGGAAGATATGAGTTTATCTGATCAGAAAAAAATAAGAGGTGTTTGCTCGGTTCAGAGCCTGAAGAGATGAAGTAGAGAAGGAGTCAGGAAGACAAGTAAAGTGTCTGAGATCAGACAATGGAGGGGAGTATACTAGCCTGGAGTTTAGGAGGTACTATGAGGAAAATGGCATCAAACGTCATTACACAGTGAGGATGACTCCTCAGTAGAATGGTATCATGGAGAGGATGAACCGAACACTAACCAAGAAGGCATGGAGTTTTAGGCTGCAACATCACTCCCAATGTTCTTTTAGGGTGATGCTCTAACTTTTTCTTATTTTCTTGTGAACAGATTCCCTCATTATAACCTAAATAGAGGCATTCTAGAAGAGGTCTGGAGTGAAAAGAAGGTAGAGCTTGGCCACCTAAAAGTCTTCAGTTGCACAGCCTATGCACTTATGGAGGCAACCGAGAGGAGCAAATTGGATCCAAAATCTCAAAAGATGACATTCATAGGATATCCACAAGGAGTCAAAGGGTACCTTCTGTGGGACTCTCAGGCACAGAAGTCAGTGATCAGTAGGGACATTATCTTTGATGAGAAGAGCATCTTGAGGAGGTCTGGGATAGATGAAACTGGAGAAACAAAGGTGAACAGCGGTGGCCAGTCAGAGAATGATGGCATGCGGGTTACATCCACTTACAGAAGTATTCCTATTGAGGTGGAGCTGGGTAGAAAAGTATTATCTTAGATTGAAAATCAGTATGGAGGGTCGGCAGTTCAGATAGATGTGTAGGAGCAGCCACAGACATCAAGTAGAGATGTATCAGTGGGAGTGACTTTGTACAAGCCCCAGCATACTATTAAGAGATCAGTCAGATAAGGCATTGATGAGGTTATCTCCTATGCACTCATCACTACTAATGAAGATCTAGTGAATTATGCAGAGACCATGAAAAGTGAGGATCATGATTCATTGATGCAAGCCATGATGGAGGAGATGGAATCACTTGAGAAGAATCAAATATGGCAGTTGGTGGATCTTCTAGAGGGTGCTCGACCTATTGGCTTAAAGTGGTTGTTCACAAAGAAAGAAGCACCTTCAGAATAAGGTGGAATCGATTCAAAGCAAGGCTGGTAGCAAAGAAAAACTCATAAAGGGAAGGGATTGACTACACAGAAATTTTCTCTTCTATGTTGCATCATACATCTATTCGAGTTTTGCTGCCACTAGTGACACAGTATAATATGGAATTGGAACAAATGGATGTGAAGACTGCCTTCCTTCATGAGACTTTGGAGAAAAGAATCTATTTGAAGCAGCAAGATGGTTTCATGGAGATGGGACAGGAAGAAAAGATGTATTTAATTAGAAAGTCTTTGTATGGCTTGAAACAATCCCCTCGTCAGTGGTATCGAAGGTTTGATAGCTTTGTCTTGAGCCTGGGTTTTAGTAGATGTAAATATGATTGTTGTGTCTATATCAAGGATGTAGATGAGGAGGATTTTCTATACCTATTATTGTATGTAGATAATATGCTCATAGCCAGTAGAAGTATGGATGCTGTAAAAAGATTGAAAAGGGCATTATCATCTGAATTTGAGATGAAAGATTTGGGTCCAGCTGAGAAAATCCTTGGAATGGAGATTTGCAGAGATAGGTGCAAAGGAGTGCTCCATTTATCATAAGAAAAGTATGTCCAGAAGGTTCTGGAGAGGTTTGGGATAGAGAAGGTCAAACCTGTAGAGATGCCATTGTCGAGCCATATGTCTCTCTCCAAGTTATAGTGGCCCCAATCAGAAGAGAAGAGAGAGTACATGGAACGAGTCCC
This sequence comes from Cocos nucifera, assembly GCA_006176705.1. Taxonomy (NCBI): domain Eukaryota; kingdom Viridiplantae; phylum Streptophyta; class Magnoliopsida; order Arecales; family Arecaceae; genus Cocos; species Cocos nucifera. The sequence goes on along the minus strand of QRFJ01000911.1, from coordinate 138,714 downwards.
TTATGCAAATGCTGTAGGCAGTGTGATGTACACTATGGTGTGCTATAGACCAGATATAGCACATGCTATGAGCACAGTTAGTAGATACATGGCTAACCCTGTGAAGGAACACTGGAAAGCATTGAAATGGATATTGAGATATCTGCATGGAATAAGGAATAATGGTTTGGTATTTGGTGGGCAGTCGGAAGGATTTGGAGAACAATCTATGAAGATGTGTGATGGTTCAGGTCCTCTAGAAGGGTTTGTTGATGCAAATTATGCTGGTGATCTTGATATAAGGAGGTCTACTACTGGATACCTCTTCTGCGTATATGATGGACTGATGTCTTAGAGATCAATCCTTCCACCAATTATGGTCTTGTCTACCATAGAGGTTGAGTACATTGGGATAATGGAGGCTGCAAAGGAAGCCTTTTGGCTTAGGAGGCTAATTGATGAGTTAGTGGTGGAGCAAAGCTAGGTAACACTATTCAGTGATAGTCAGAGTGCTCTGTTGTTGGCATAAATCCAGTCTATCATGCACATACAAAGCATATAAATGTGAGGTACCACAGGATCAGAGAGTTGATGGAGGAAGGTGAAGTGGAACTGATGAAGGTCCATACCAAGGAGAATCAGTCTAACGCACTCACGAAGGTACTCCCCAGAGAAAGCTTTCAGAGATGTGTGGCACGGATGGGTCTGTTGAGAAGAGATGAGTTCACAAGAACTTGAAAGCACCAAGATGTAGAGTGTGAGCTTAGAAGTGGTACTCCCAAGTCTTAGAAACATAAGAAGGTAGGTCATGGAAAGACGAAAGTGAGTCGGAAGAAGAATCAATCTCAATAGTAAAGTTCAGAAATTAGGCTAGCTCACTCTGAGACTGAGCCAATTCAGTTCGAAACTGGGTTGACTCAATCCAGGACTGGATCGGCTAGGTCTCAGAGGAAAATCCAGATAGAGAGCTATGTTTTTGGGCTATTGGCATGGTACACAACTAGGTTGGCTCAGTCTGGGACTGAGCTGACCCAATCGTAGGTTAGTCGGTTTAGTTTGAAACTCGACCGACTCAGTTTTTGTAGATTATTATTTTGTGTATGTGGATTGTTCCAGACTGAGCTGACCCAGTCGTAGGTTAGCCGACTCAGTCTGAAACTAGGTCGGCTCAATTTTTGTAGGTTATTATTTTGTGTACGTAGGTTGTTTGGATTTGGAGAGTTTTTCTATGAGTTTTGGCTTGACCCTTTGTAAAGTATATATACTGGAAACAGGTTAAGGTAGTAAGTGTGCTGAAATATGCTAAATAAAAGCTCTTTTCTTTCAAAAATTTTTTCTTCTCTATTTCTTGATTTATTTGATCATGCTTCCATAGAGATCTCTGAGAAGTACTTCTTTGTTGCTTGGCTAATCACCGACGGCCACGTCGATCCATGTGGAAAGAGCACATATTCCCAACACGATCAAGAGTTTTATGTAAATGGGACTCTATTGCCCAAACATCCATCCAATTGGGACTCTATGTTTATTAGAGGATTAATTAAAAATTTGATTGCTGATTTGCTCAATTTGATTGAATAATAAGGATTCGATCAAATCTGATTGAATTTGATTCGATTGGGTTTGATCCGATCAGGTCATGAGATGATCTAATCGCTATAGAAGATTCAACCCTGATTTGATCAAGATCTGGACCTAATTAATTTTTAATTTAATTAAAAATTTATTAAGTTGGGTTAAGCCTAATCTGATTGGGTTTATCCTAGTTTAATTAGGTTTGGATAGATTGGTTTGGATGAAACTAATTTGGAAAAGTCAACAAGTTCAAATTAGATATGAATTTGATTTTCTCCCTATGCCACCTTTGACCCATGCTCTTCTCACATATTTTTTGGTTTTGCATGAGTGTTTCTCATGCAAAGGAGTTATGCACCTAAGCCTTTGACTTGGTCCACGTGTTGGACTGGTTCAAAGGAAATTGAATTTTTAATTCAATTGAAGGTGGTTAGAGGTTGGAACCACCTTACCTTATCTGCTTTCCATGTCCCCTTTGTGAACTTTAGCACATTTTTTTGTGCATTTCTAAGTATGGGCATGCATAAGGAGAGTCCTTCTGCGCATCAAACACTTGGGAGAGGAGTTGGAAAAGGATAAGAGGGTTTTTGAATTTGATTTTTGTTGGGAGGTTGAAACAAGTTCAACCATCCCAAGCTTATCTCCTCCACACATTTTTTCCATGGTTTTGTCACATATTTAAGATGAGTATTTTTGGGCGTAAATGGGATTATGTGAGGCATTTTTTGGAGAGAGAATAGTAGTAGGGTTCACACCTTTTGGGTGAGAGAAAATTCAAACTGAGTGAATCCCTGCGCCACTTCTCATCTACTCTTCTTATCTCACACACATTTCAAAAGGAGTTTTGAAATGTGCATATGAGAGATCTGAGAAAAGGTTTCTCAGTCAAATAGAGCATGGCATGAGGACAACTAGGGAGGTCTTTTGTTGGTCATAAATATTCTAAGAGAAGGGGTCTTTAGGGTTTTCGGGTGTGGGTAGCCCTAGGATTAGGACCCAGAGTTCGGGTGGAGAAATTGAGTGTTGTGAGTGCCCGATCATCACCAAACTTGACACACCACCTCGTCATCCTCTAAAGAACATCCTCTAATCTTCTAGAGTATTCAAAACTTTGGAAGAAGATCATCGATCGGATCAACCTAGATTGGCCGTCGAAGGCTCCTACGAGAAGCTAGTACTTTAGTGGAGATAGTTGGGACTAGGAGCTCCGTGTGGACCATCCGTAGAGGTTGGATCAGTGTGCAGCTATATTGTGATGCGAGGAGGCAATTATTCAGTAGATTCAAATTCTAGAGCTTGAGTACCCACACTCAAGTATCGTGTTTTGAACATGAATCGATCAACAAATATGATTTGCTGCTCGAATGTATTTAATTTTCTATTACATATATACATGTCTAGATTCTAGTATAGAGTTTTTGATTAGATCAATGTATGCATAAAATTAATATTAGATTAATTTTTAATTTTTGTTGTATTTTAAATTCAAAAAAATTTTAAAATGCATGCTTTAAACCCTGCATGATTTTCATCAAGAAGAGTTCGAGCCCGATGAACTCCTAGAACTAGTGGACCAAGAGCATTTAAATGCCATTTGGATTGGAAAATGTTAAGGAAAACTTGATAAAATTTAGGAGAAATTAGTGAAATACTTGAAGAACAAGGAACCACAATTGAACCCACCCCGAAGCTCCAAAGGATTGAAAAACAACACAAAAATATTAGGCAAGGAAATCTATAGGGAAGGTTAGGGCATAAACCTAAATCAATCAAAGGCCTCGAAGGTGTAATTGAAAGGATGAAAGACGAGCAGGGGAAGGCATCAAAAACTAGAGAAACCATAGGAAGAGCAGAATGGGATGCTAGGGCTTGAGGAAGATGAGGAGTAGATAAGAATTGGGGAAGAGGCAGACTAGAGAAAGGAAGAAGGAAGGGCAAGGTGCTTAAATAGTTGGAAGAACTTCAAAGCAGTTATGATTGCAGATCATCTATGCTAAATCTCCATTATCCACATGTCATCCCATTATTATAGTGGCAAGCATCTAACAAAATCATTATGGCACTGTATAATTGAGATCTGTATTGAGGAAAATTTTGAAAGCTAAGATCATTTTGGATCATTCGGCAATAAAGAAACCTCTGCATTGACTTGAATGGTCCAAAACTTTTCATCTCCTGAAGGTAAGAAGCTAGAAAGAACTTCAGTGATCATAGATTTTGGTACTCTCTTTGTCTGAACATTGAACTCGAAAGTAGAGGGACAAGTATTGGGGGTAAAATAGCTCCCACCAAAGTTCAACCGAAAGTCCGATCTTGGTACAGCATCATTTGGGGTTGCAATGATCATATCCGAGCTTCGCTCAAGTCGACCACTTGGTCTAGACTAGTTCCTAAAGATTGGCCTCCTAATATGATTAAGTTCAGAGCTTCAATCAGGGATAGTTTGTCCTAGCGACCATGACTGCCCCCATCAATATTTGATTTTGTGTAGTGGTCGAACTCCTTTGTCCCAGCCCCCTAGTCTCACCTTGGTCGCTGTAGATCCTGCCAAAATTATACTATAGACTTTGGCCAAACGAGCTTGAGCAGTGAAAGGAGCTTGCTATTTGACTAATTCTGATCTCCAGCCCAGAATAGGCAGTAGTCATCCTACAAATGTTAGACCACAGTATCGTTCGACCTCAATTGACGATCGACCTTTGGTTTCAACCAAACTTCTCTACTTCATATTGTGGATAACAGATCTTGCTAATTCTACACCAAGGACCTCGGCCAGATGAACTTGAATCAATGAAAGGACCTCGCCACAAATATGAGTCTGATCTTCCACCTAGAATAAGCAATGACTACTTCACAAGTATTGAACTTCAGTACTCCTTCATCTTAACTATAGGACCATCTTGGGTATTGGCTGAACCTCCCCAAGAAGGCTTGACTGTGGTCTTAATTGAAGAACTTGTCATCCTTTTCTAACCTCTAACCCTCTTGGCTAGAGTATTCACACCCTCTCCTGGCTAGCCTTGAAGGCGACTGAGCTTCTAAAATCTATCTTGATAACTCCATCAAGGTTCAAGCTCAATACCTAACTTATGAGCCCATCATCTACAACTTAGAAGCCAACCATCAAGCTCAGCTAGCCAGACCTCAAGCTTCAAACCTCAACATGAGCACCATGCTACCAAGCTTAGAAATCTCCAATCATCTATCCAAACTTTAGAAAATAGAATTTAACCACCAGCATGTCACGATAAATGGCAACCCACTCTCTATAACAAACTTTGAGTGGACTGAATGGCCTCCTGACATTCTGTTATGACTATCCCAATCATTCTGTTACAAGCTTCATCTATAAAAGGGATCCTCCAGATACGTCTTTCTCTCTAAGGCCTTTTCTATATTCTAATTTTCTATGTACTCTATTCTTGTTGGTGAGGATACTAACTTAACCATTAGAGGGTCCTTGATGGAGCCACCCACCTCCAGCCCAGACTTTATCTTGTAGGTCTCTTCAATGAGATCATCTCCTCCACCTCTAGCGAACTGGAGATTGATTGTTTTCTACACCAACACTCATCCAAAGTTGATCTTTGGAAAATCATATTGCCAACTTGGAGGAGACATTTAAAACCCTCCAGAGATATAAAATGAAGCTAAATCCTAAAAAATGTGCATTTGAAGTAATCTCCAGGAAATTCCTAGGATTCATAGTGTCAAGGCATGATATAGAAGCAAATCTGGAGAAGATCTGAGCCATTCAAGAGATGGCCATTTTCAAAATAATAAAAGAAGTTCAAAGCTATGCACCTAATGAAAAAGGTTGCGACTCTAAATCATTTTATCTCAAGATCAGTGGAGCATTGTATATCTTTCTTCCAAGTGCTTAAACAACTAAAAAACTTTTGTTGAATTTCAGAACATCAACAAGCTATGAAGAACTGAAAAGCTACCTCAGCTCACCTCCTCTTCTTGCCAAACCTAAACCTGGTGAAAAATTACTCTTATATTTGGCGGCATCACCTGTTCCCATCGGTGCTATCTTATTCAAAGAAGATAGCAAAGTTTAAAGACTGATCTACTATATAAGTTGGGTCCTAAAGATGCTAAAATAAGGTATACTAAACTAGAGAAGCTAACTTATGCTTTGTTGGTTGTAGTTAGGAAGATCCAAACTTACTTTCAAGGGCATACAGTAATAATTCTCATAGATCAACCCATAAAAGCGGTCATTCATCAACCTGACACCTCTGGGAGAATTACAAAATGAGCAATTGAACTTATAGAATTTGATATAAAGTTTCAACCTTGGCCATCTATTAAAGTGCAAATACTGATTGATTTTATGGTAGAATACATTATTCTAGATCTGACTAAGCTTGAACAACAAGAAGCTAATACTTCTAATCTTTAGCCAAGCTCCTCTAAAGGGAAAGTAGACTTTCCTAAAGATTTCTAGGCTTTATATGTTAAGAGAACCCTCGATCGCTAATAGAAGTAAAATTATTTGTTGCCCATCCTTAATTATTTATGAATGTAATTCATGTTGTAGAATTTATTTCTTAACATTTTTTTTGATGTTTATATCTTGTTACTTTTGTTTATTGCATTGCATAATGATAGACTCATCAATTGATTAGTGTACATAATCTCTGACATCCATATATTTACATGTAGTTATACGGATGAAAGAATTATGTACAATGATCAATTGATTATTCAATTTGTATAGTTTGAAAATTGTAAATAATTTTATAGGTAATTAGAGTAATCAAATGGTATGCAAAGAATTTTAAATAAAATTTTGGATAGTATTTTTCTTTTGTTCTCCCTATACGAGAGAATTAAGAAAAAATGCTGTCAAAATTTCATTCGATTTCTATTGCATATTGTTTGATTACTATAATGAACCTATAGAATTAATGCAATTTCTAAATGAGATAGGATCTATCTTGACCTATTAGTTGATGATCGGATGCATTTATTGCATATTTGAAAATGATATTTAATGTGAGTTTCACACATGATATTTATTTCGATCCCTATTTATGATGCATTTTTATTTATAATGCATTAGTACATATTGTAAGTTCCAAACATGATTTAATTACAGTATCATCAATTTTTATAATGAATAAGGAATAGATGAAGTTTAGTAGGCTCTCGTCAGAATATAAGGCTAGACTTCAAAAATTTTTTGATTTTGCTATAGAAAAATTTAGGAACCATGGACTTATCCAATGTCCTTGTAAAAAATGTATGGATGGGCCATAGCTACCTCGTCAAGATGTAAATAATCATCTTGCTATTTGTGACATTAAATCTGGTTATGAAATTTGTTGGGATCAACATGGTGAGGGCAGGCCGCAAGGATGAGATCAACATGATGGAAGAGTGGAACAAATGATTCATGATATTTATTTATTTGTTAGCCATAATGACGGTGCATCTACATCCATGCCTGATCCTATGGTTGGTGGAATGACAAATAGTGAGGATGTGGAGAAGGTCCTTAAGTTGATGGAAGATGCTAATATTTCATTGTATCCTAGGTGTGAAAAGATGGCGAAGCTTTAGTTCTTAATCTACTTGTACAATGCGAAATGCTGCAATGGGTTCAATAATAATGGAGTAAACTGCATACTAGAGCTTTTAGAAGACATTCTTTCGGACAATGCATAAATCTCGAAGAATAATTATGAGGCATCAAAGATTATTGAACAGTTGAGCTTTACTTATACCAAGATACATGCATGTCCTAATGATTGCATGCTCTACTAGGAGGGGGATGCCAACCAGAATGAATGCATGAGGTATGGTGTATCAAGATGAAAAGAGGATAAAAATGGCACATCGATCCATGTACCTAAAAAGTTGATGTGGCATTTTTCTTTGATTCTAAGACTACAAAAATTATTTATATCAGCAAGGACATGAGATGGCATGAAGAGGATCGAACAAAAGATGATGCACTGAGGCATCCAGCAATGGAGAGGCATGACAGAAGTTTAATAAAATACATCCTAATTTCACACAAGAGATATGTAATGTGAGGTTGGGGTTGTCATGCATTGGTTTCAACCCGTTCAAGCATATGAATACCACCTATAGTATATGGCCGGTATTTATTCATGTTTACAATCTTCCACCATGGATGTGTATGAAAAATTTCTTTGCTTTCATGATAGTGCTCTTCCCTGGACTGATGGAGGTAGGTAATGACATTGATATCTATTTGCAGCCTCTTATTGCCAAGCTAAAATAGTCATAAAGTATTCAAGGTGTTCCAACTTTTGATGCTTTATTAAATGAGTCATTATCTATACATGCAGTGCTTTTATGGATAATAAATGACTTTCCAGCCTATGCCCTATTGTCGGGTTGGAGCACGAAAGATGAGCTAGCATGCCTGATTTATGAAAAAATATTCGATCTAGAAGGTTGACACATCAAAGGAGCTTTAGCTATATGGTGCATCAACGTTTCCTCTATCGAAACCATCTATATAGAACGGATGCACGCTCCTTCGATAGCACTATTGAAGAAGGTGAGGAGCCTAACCGAATGTTTGGGAGTGAGGTACTGAGAGAGTTGAATGGTCTCAGTGTTGAATTTGAAAAAAATGATCCGATTGATGGTAAGAAGAGGAAGCATCGATCAAAGAAAGATGACACACACTTTAATTAAAGGAAAAGGAGCATCTTCTTTGACTTGCCATTGGGAGACAAACTTATTGTGCCACTGCTTAGATGTAATGCATATTGAAAAGAATATGTGCGAGCTCCTATTGGCAACAATCTTGAATATCAAAGATAAGACTAAGGATAACTTGAATTTCTGATTTGACTTGAAAGAATGGGATATTAGGAGATCACTCCATTCGAAGCCGACAAGAAGAGAATAGTTGAGGCTCCCTCATGCATACTATATTATGAATGCCTTTAAATGGTCCACATTTCTTCATATGTTGGAGAACATAAAGATCCTAGATTGATACTAAAGCATCATATCAAAGCATGTGAATAGTAAGGATGTCAAACTTAGAAGATTGAAGACTCATGATTATCATGTATTGATGCAAAAATTGATCCCAATAGCCATTCACTGTGTGTTGTCAAAAAATGTCAGAATGATTGTTATTCATCTTTGCAATTTTTATAGAGATATTTGTACAAAGAGGTTGCTTAAGAAAGAAATGAAGAAAATAAAAACAAGAATGGTGACTATATTATGTGATCTGAAGAAGATATTTTCACCATCATTTTTCATGATTATGATGTATCTCGTTGTGCACCTTGCAGGTGAAGTTGCACTTGGAGGCCCATTATTTGAATCAAAAGTATATGGATTTTTATACCACGTGCTTAAACAAGCTTGACACACATCGTAATCGACCAATGAAAATCAGGATGATCAGTATGAGCCAATTGAGCCTGCATTTGAGTCCACTCCATAGCCAGATGGACTTTCTACATCATACCACCTCACTAATTTAAGCATTGAGGAAAGGGATAAGACGCACAGCTACGTGCTCATCAATTATGATGTCATTGAACCGTACATAAGGTGAGTCACTCAACTCTGTTATTTCATAATAATTAAAAAAAACTTAATTACATCTAAATTTGTTCTTTATGCATGCAGCAAACACAAGAAGGTCATAAGAGTAAAATATGATGCTCTAAGTATATGGAAGAAAAAGAAAATGCATAGCAAAAAATTTTCTGAATGGATCAAAGATCATGTAAGCGATTTTATATTCTTAGCTTATGCAACTTATTTAAACATATTTACTAATTAGGTGTCATCTTCTTAATTAGGTGTGGAGATTACTGCTCGATGATGTGAGCCCTGAAGTGCATGCTCTTTCAATGGATCCTAATCGTACCATGCGTGAGTATAAACAGTTCATCATTAATAGCTACAGATTTAATATTTACAGCAGATCCATAAATATGGCAACACAGAGAGATTGGCGACTTGATGATGCTGGTATCATGACTGGGTGTGGAAAGAAGATATGGGTAAGATATTCTTTAAATTATATATACCCCATTTTGAATAATTTTTAAAAACTTTTGTTTTTGGGATTTAGAATAATTTTTTGTAACCAACTTTTTGATAACTTTATGCAGAAGAGGTTAACGACTTTCTAGATCATGAAAAGGACCTCAAGATGCCTGATTGAAGAAGATTAAAAGAGTTGTATAGGAGCTAACAAGATCATGCTCTAATAGAGGATGGCTCAAAGCATCGATGAGAAACAATCTAAAGGAGTTTTGTTCCTTGGAATATAGGACTATTTTGAGTCAGTGGAAGGGATGGTTAGCAATGGAGGAGCTAGAGTTCGAGGTAAAAATTTCTATTTTTAAATTTTTTTAATATACTTAAATTATATTTAATATTTTTATAATATTTTTTTAATTTGAATACTTGTTAAGGCTACCTTTCGCATCAGAATCAGAAGAACTGGTAGCCCCCAAGAGTACATGCAACAACTCTCTAGGCCAATGAGTCTATAGCCAGTCATATGTTATAAAGAGTATAAATTTTGAATCTTATTAAGATAAATAAATTGATATTTTTTTTATGTTTCTAATAAATATTCCTTAAATTATAATGCTGATGAGAGATAGAGTGATGCCAGCCATAGCGAGATCTTCATCTAGCCTAACCGAACAAGAAAATTGGCCAATGAAACACCAACGATCAGGAGGATTTTGGTAAGTAAATAAATATATTAGATAATAATATCCAGTATATAGTATTTTTATAATATTTTTATTTAAGTTTTAATAATTATAAGAGTAGTTAGATGTGTCATGAGCGAGGGCCTGGACACCTCTGGCCCCCATGAACCTCTATCTCAAGTCTTGGATCTTGAGCACTCTAGGAAGATTCGATGTAAGCTCAAACATACACCGACAATCTACCGCTCTGAGGTGAGCATCTCTTCACATGTTTTCGATGTCGTCAAGTTAGGAGTAGCTTGAGGAGGCATTGGGCGCAGGTAGCTTTACGGCTACGGTGTGGGCAGATTCAGGCTATGGCATGTTGCTCATCGCTAAGAGGAGCGGACATCTTCAATCTGGCGGGCATCTTGAGCGCCATAATGATGAGGCTCAGCGTATGTTTTGGAGTAGACTTTGCGGGTCGTGGAGACATATTGGTCGACGTTCCAACTCTAGCCCCTCCAACTCGTGCTCCATCTCCCGATGACGATGATGATGCAGATTTAGAAAATTTCTGATGTATTTTTTCTAAAAAATATTATAATAAATTTTATTCAATAATAAAATTTATGCATTTCAAAAATATTCTTATATTTATAATATTTTTTTTATATTTTTATTATGTATATATATCTCTATATTTATTAGATAAAAAATATATATAAATTAAAAATTTTATATTTTATATTATTTAAAAGCTATGGTAGCGGTTGCAAAATCGCTACCATAGACATGCCAAGCGAGGCAGCAAGTTACGTATCAACCACTACATTAGACCTATAGCAGGATTCCATAACCGCTGTCATAGATCGAGCTGTGATAGTGATTTTGGAACCACTGTCATAGGCTACGTCTGATAGTGGTTCTCATAACTGTCGTAATAACCATTGCCATAGACTTATAGTAATGGTCATAGTGATAGTGATTAGCTAACCACTATCATAGCCTATGGCAATGATTTTTTAGGCTATGGCAGTGATTACAAACTACTGTCATAGCCCTATTCTATAGTAGTGTATGAATAATATTTTATTTTTTTATTTCAAGAATCTGAGATATCTGACTCTCATTCATCAGTTGCTAAATATGAGCTGAAGGAGGAGGAGAGTGAGGAGGACGTTACCTAATTTTTTTTGATTTATATATAATTTTGATACTTATAAAGTAGTATCTCAATATAAAATTATATAATTTATATTATTAATATAATATAATTAATTTTATATTTATGATTATGTTAAATAGTTATTATCTTATTTTTAATAAATTTTAAAAAATATTATTATTTATTAGTAAATTTTAAATTATTTAATTATAATTTAAAAAATAAAAACTATCAGTGACAGCATTAGCGATGATAGATTATCGTCGCTAATTTTTTTTAAATTAAAAAAGATAAAAAAAATATTAGTGATGGCATTAGCGATAAAGTTATCATCACTAATAGTTTTTTATATTTTTTTAAAAAATAAAAATTAATAGCGATAGCGTTAGCGACAAAAATGCTGTCACTAATAGATTTTTACTAGTTTAATTAACAAAAATTAGAATTTTTAGCGATGGCTTCTTTGTCACTAATGCCATCGCTAATCATTTATTAGCGATTATAATAGTTTCTGTTGCTAATAATGATAATTAGCAAGAAAGATATATCTGTCGAACTTTTAGCGATGGCTTGCCGTCACTAATAGCATTAGCGATGGCAAACTAACTATTAGCAACAGCATTTAGCTATCGCTAATGGTTAGTTTTCTTATAGTGTCATCAAAATCAATCCTAGGGATAATAATCTCCTCCTTTTTGATGATGACAAAATAATTGAGTATAAGCAAAAATGAAGTAAAATTTAATATCTAAGAGGAATATGCCATTTTAAAATGAAAGAGCACAAAATAATTATATATATAAGTGATTAATTCAAAGCATCTAAATTAGGTATTGTTTCATGCATATGGTTTAGAGAGTTTTAACATTTAAAATATCCATCATTTAGCTTTTTTCATGGAGGGTTTTGCAATTTGAACATATAGCTGAAGGAAAATCGACATTTTCTTGCCACAGGATCATTCAAATCCGATCAAATTTGTAAGGAAATTTTAAATTTTTTTCTAACAAATTCTAATCAGATCTGATAGTTCTTAGATCTGATCCTATAAATCTAATATTAAGAACTAATATAAAAATAAAATAGGAACAACCATTGTTACCTATAGGGTAAATTGCTTTTACCTGTCAATGATCTTCTAAAGTCCGAGGTTCTAGATGTAGCCATGCAAGCACCTAGCCTCTACCAGAGTCCACTCAGGCAGGATCTGGATGTGATCTCCTTTTGGATCTGATTCATAGAGCCTTCAAAATAGTCGATGAAGAAAATGCGCTCATCTTACGAACACATCATATGTCTTCCTAATCCTTGCACCAAAGTTTGGATCTTCCTTGCTAGATTTGCCCAATTTCTTAGGCATGGAGAGGGGAGAGAGAGGACTAGAGGGAGGTGTGGAAGAGAGGAGGGGCAGCCTTATGGCATGGTAGATGGGCACAATAATAAAACCCTAGGCACTGACAGGGTTTTAAATAGACCCTGCTATGCCATATAGTGCCACATCACTTTGATCAATCAAATTGCTTGATTCAATTAGATTTTAATCTGATTGGTGGAGTGATGTCACCTAATTTAATCAGGTTAGACTCTCCTAGAATCCTCCATAGGTGGCACTATATATTGATAGGCCCAAACACTTTGGCGCCCAAGAGTTTAAAACCATCAAGCAATCCTAGAGTCCCATTTGTATGGGACTCCATCTCTTTTCCCCATATGCGCACACCAACTAAGGGTGTGCACACATTTTTGTGCATGAAGTCCAAGTGGGCATGCACCCCGAGGGGATGTCCAGGGGGGGCGCATGCCCCTGCCCCTTCTTTCCTGCATTGGAAATCTTATGTTCCGATAGTGACAGAAAATGGCAGGTGGTGAAAGGAATTAACAAGTATTATCTTATTTCTATATGATGGATTAAGATAATCTTTTTCTAATCTAGACAAGTTCTAGTCAGATAAGAACAAACCTATATATGGTTCTCTAGTGAGCCCAAATCAATTTAAAGCTC
>QRFJ01000911.1:101138-125302 GCA_006176705.1 Cocos nucifera | reverse complement strand
CACAAATGTGGTGTGATATTGAGCACCACCATGGATGTTATGTTTATGCTCAAGGGATTCACGCCTCGGATGGAGGAATTAAAACTATATGGGCATCGTGGAGAAGATAGTCATCTTGGACTATTATTCTAAAGAAAGGATTACATTGATAAAGTGCGATTGGTTTGACACCTTGTCACAGTCAAGGATGAAGGCTGATGGGTATGGTTTTACTCTCATTAATATGCAATACCATCTCCGCACTGAAGAACTGTATATACTTGCCTCCGAAGCTAGTTAAGTCTTCTGCGTTAGTGATCCTTTAGAACCTCAATGGGATGTTGTTGTGAGGATGGTGCTTAGGCATATCTTTGATGATACCGAAGTTGATGACGATATTGGACCATGCATGCAAAGTGCTCCTCTAGGACAAAACATATCTAATACTATCGAGGTCACAGATACATTTGTCAGGAGCAATGGTGATGTCCATATTATAGATGCCACTAGGCGATGACTTCAACATTTTGTTATAAATATTAGAGTTTATTTATTGATGCTATACTAATATTATTATTCAACATGTTATATTGGTTAATGTTCATTAACGTTGTAGGTCGTATTGGCACCAAAATGCCATCTAGTTTTCACCCCCACACCTCGACGGGTTATCTGAAGCTCGACATTTGAGAAGCAGTTGGAGCATACTCTATTTACCTCCGCATCGACTACTCAAGGATCATCGACATCTACTCCATCATCGGCATCTATCCTCAATCGAGACGAACTAGAAAGACTACAGAAGAAGAAAGTTAGGCTCAATCGTGTGCTAACATGATTTTCTTGAACCTAATTGGATCTAATCCAAATCAATCGAACTGGGTCAACTTGATTGATCACATCCAGACCTAAACCTTTGTTTCTGTGACCTAGTTAGGTTTGGTTCTGTATAATAATGAGATATGTCATGATCTTTATCATCGACATCATCGAAATACCTTTTGATGGATCAGAACTTTCCTGATTCATACAATTAGAATGATTAATCATCAAGATCATTCTAATTGCTTCCAAGATCCACCAATGACACTTAGCAGTATATGGTGGCAATCCATCAGAACTAAAAATGAATCTCTCAGTACATCTACCTATGTGATTAGTTTCTTCTATCTTGATCCTCGATAGGATTAGGGTTAAGGTGAACTCATCAAACCCAATATCCATCAAATGAATTAATCATTCAATTCAAGTTCGATGTGAAACCCTAATAGAAACTCTTTCTATTATTTTCACATCTGCCATTGGCCATGGGCTTATGGACTCAAGACTTGATTCTCATGATCATCATGGAGCTACTCCTTACCTATCGAGGTAGATAGACCTCTTATTGGTGCAATCCAATTCCTAAAATGAACATGCTATAGACAACACACATCTCAACATTTTGAATGGCTAGGAGATCGAGTTATGGTATAGTCAAACTATAACACCCTCAAGATGAACTACCGATGCACCTCAGATCAAAGAATCAGACACACCACTACAGCATCATGTCAGTCATCGATGAGAAGGTAGACTTCCTTATGACTGCTCGAGGCAATCACGCTCAGTGCCCTCGTTCTCTAATGAGTACCTATAGTCTCACTCCAATGTCTCCACACCATAGACTCAAGACTCATCTACTCTAAGAAAGTGATTGTATACCAACTTTTTGGATCGATCACTATCCTTGTGATGATCTTACAGTCATGAGAAATTTATGAGTTAATTATGAAAATTTATATCTTAAATTTTTAACTCTTGAAAATATGAATTATCATTACCATTAGCTCAAAAGATATATCACAGACACTTTAAATACATACTATAATAAAAAAAATAATCTCTTTATTAATTTATAATCAAAATTATAAAATTATCCTTAGAAGTGTATTACAAGTGTTAGCCAATCTAGCTTCTAGGGCATACATCTAACAAACTCCCACTTGACCTAAAGCCAATTGATTATAAATCCATGTCCCATCTTCTATAAGCGGGCTTCAATCTTTTATTATCTCAATGGATTCATTAGTGGATCAGCTAAATTGTCTGCAATATCAACTCTCTTAACCTTGACGTATCCCTTCTTGAGATAATCATAGATGAGGTGGAATCGCCGTTTGATGTGATTGGATTTTTGGTAAGACCTCGACTCTTTAGCTAGGGCTATGGAGTCATTGTTGTCACAGTATAGAGGGACGACATTCGATGGCATCACTCCGAGTTTTGCGGAAAACTTCTTATATCAGAATGCCTTCTTCATAGCTTCTGACGCAGCGATGTATTCTACTTCTATGGTGGAGTCAGCTATCACCATCTGTTTGAAACTCTTTCAGCTAACAGCATCATTATTGCATATAAATAGACTTTCAAATGTCGACTTTCGATCATCTATGTCGAACATAAAGTTCAAGTCTATAAACCCCTGGACTTGGAGTTCTCCATTACCAAAGATTAAAAACATATCCTTAGTTCTTCTTAAGTACTTAAGGATATACTTCACAGAAGTCCAGTGCTCTTCGTCTAGATTCGATTGATACCTGCTTGTGACACCCACATCATGGGCGATATCAGATCGTGTACATAGCATGGCATACATAAGGCTCCCTATTGCCGAAGCATAAGGGATCTTGCTCATGCATTCAATCTCCTCAAGTGTGTTAGGGCACATCTTCTAGAAAATATAAATGCCATGTCTAAAGAGTACTAGACCCCTTTTGGAGTTTTCCATGCTAAACCTCTTTAGCACCTTCTCTATGTACATCTTCTATAAAAGTCCTAGCATCATATTTGGTCTATCTCTATAAATCTTTATTCTTAATATAAAGGATGTTTCTCCTAGATCTTTCATAGAGAATTCTTTTGATAACCATATTTTGATCGTGGTCAACATGGGAAGGAGGATGTCATTCACGTACAGTACGAGGAAGACAACAATGCTCCCACTGATCTTTTTGAATACATGGCTCCTCTTTATTTTTGATGAAATCAAATGATTTGATCACATCATTAAAGCGAGCATTCTAACTCTGAGATGCTTGCTTAAATCCATATATGGATCTTTACAGCTTGCAGACCATGTGATCACTATCACTGGATGTGAAACTAAGCAGCTATTTTATGTAGATATCTTCCTCAAGATATTCATTTAAGAATGCTATTTTTATATCCATCTACCATATTTCATAATCCAAATAGGTTGCAATAGCAAGCAATGTGCGGATGAATTTAAGCATGGCCACTAGCGAAAAGGTATCCTGATAGTCAATGCCTTTGCACTAACTATACCCTTTTTGCTATGAGCTTTGCTTTGAATGTCTCTACATTTTCATCAGCACCTATCTTTCTCTTGAAGATCTATTTACACCAAATAGATACTATACCTTCAAGTGGATCTACTAAGGTCCAGAATTGATTCGAGCACATTGAGTCAATTTTTGACCTCATTGTCTTTAACCATTTCTCGAAGTCGATATATGATATCATCTCATTATAGGTCATGGGATCATCATCATGAACCCTATTTTTCATGAGGAACATTTTCTCAATATCTTCTAAAATAGTATCTAAGTACCTTTTAGGAGGACGGAAAACCCTAGTTGATTTCTGAGGTAGAGGAGGTAGTATTTAGACTGACTCAATCTGATTGGATTTCATAGGTTTATTAGCTCGTTGCTATTCGGAGATCTTCTTCTCGAGCCTGATCTATCTTTCGATGCCACTATTTTGAATAAACTATTTTTCAAGAAAAATGGCATGTCGATTCATAATTACATTATGGTCTTCTAGAAAATAGAAATAATATCCTAATGACTCTTTAGGATATCCTATGAATTGAGCTCTAATGGACCTAGACTCTAACATGTCCTCCTGCTATCTCTTGACATGAGCCAGACAATCCAAAATTATGAGATAACTCAGATTTGATTTCTTACCATACCATATCTCATACGGTGTGGTACGAATGGTTTTAGAAGGAATCCTATTCAGTAAATATGTTACGATCATTAGACTATGTCCCCAAAAAAAATTAGAGAGGTCCATGAAGCTCATCATGGATTGGACCATATCTAATAGGATACGATTTTTTCATTCTAAAATCTCATTGAGTTGAGGCATTCTAGGTGGAGTCCATTATGAGACTATGCTATTATCTTTGAGATTGTTCAGGAGTTTTCAACTAAGATATTCACCTCCTCAATCTGATCGAAGAACCTTAATGAGTTTTTCTACTTCTTTTCAACTTTGAGTTTGAATTCCTTGAACTTTCTAATGGTTTTAGACTTAGGTCGCATCAAATATGCATAACCCATACCAAGACAAATCATCGATAAGGTGATGAAGTAGATATAATTATCTTCGATCAGCACATCAAATGGAATGCACACATCTGTGTACCAAGGCAAGTAGGTTTGTGGCCCTTTTCCCATGTCCTACAAAAGAAAGCTTGGTCATTTTGCCATGAAGGCATAATTCACAAATTGGATATGACTTGAATGTCAACTATAATGCCCCAGTCTAATCAAGCTTAATCTAATTGATCCGAACACCCATCAGCATGAATCTCAAAGCAGCAATCAAAAAAAAAAAAAGAGAAGACTCCCGTAGGAGTCTTCTTCTCCTCCCAGCCGACTCTCAATTGGAGTCAAAATTTGGCTTCGGGGATGAGTAAAACTCCTCCCCATCGGCTCTATAAAAAGGGAAGAAGCCTTCCCTCTATCCCCAATCGATGAGAATTGCCGGATTTTTCTTCTCAGAAGCCATCACCGTGCTCATCGAAAAACAAGTTGAAGAGGCCGTTAGAAATCAAGGTAAGCACGGCCTTTCCCTCTCCTCTCTTTTCCCTTCCCTCCTATTGTGCTAGAAGCCCCCGTCGGCCACCGACTTCACCGAAGAAAAATCTTTTGAAAATCTCCTACTTTCGTCCCCTTTTTCCTTCAATTTTTTCAACGTCGGTGGTCAATGCCGACCGCTGGTATGGGTTCACCGAGTCACACCATCGTAGCCCTGATTGCCATCGGCCAATAGGCCGATAGCCATTACCTCTGATCCAAGAAAATAGAAGGGGGGACGTCACAATCCCTTGTTCCTCCAAACAGAACTACGGGAAGATGAAGGAAAAGAAAAAGAAAAAAAAGAAAAAAAAAAGAAAAGAAAAAGGGAAAAAAAGAAAAGAAAGAAGAAGAAGAAGAAAAAAAGAAGAGAATAAGAGAGAGATTTTCTCTCTCTTCCCTCTCTCCCTCCTCTGAGTCTGAATTCCACCTTCTCTATCTAGAAATTGATTTTCTCTCTCTTAAAAGATTCATATTCTCTTCTATTTTCTCTCTCTAATATGATTATTGAATTTTAATAAAAAAAGAAAGAGAAAGCAAGAAAAGAAAAAGAAAAGAAAGAAGAAGATTTTCCCTCTTCTCCCTCTTTCTCTCTCTTCTTTCCCTCTCCACTATCTCTCCATAACTTTCTCTCTCTAGAACTTTCTCTACCTAAAATTCTCTCTCTAGATTGCTTGTATTTCTTGTAATCTCTCTCCAAGAATTTTCTAGATCTTTGAATAGATTGATGATGGATTTGAATGACCTTTGTGAAGGGGGTCCTGATCTACGATTTTCGGACAACGTACCGACACCCACGTCGGCTACACCAAATATCTTTAGATTTTATTACCTATGATTTTATTGAATTATCTATGGGATTATTCCATCGTGATTTGATTTAAATTATCTTAATCTGATCGATCAAATTATCGAACTATATCATCAATTAGTTTTGATTCATGTTCATAGTTTCTCTCTCCTCTGACTTTATCTCTCTACTTGATCCATGAACTTAATGAAAGATTTTCGATCCTACTACTTTAAATTCAATTTGATCTAAATAAATAGATTTGAACCATCTATCTCCTAGTCTAATCTTGATCGATGAGATTAGGATGAGCAAACCGATCTGGACCGTTAGATGTGACTATCATCAATCTATCTTTTTAGTTTATTAGTATCCTTTCTAATTATTGAAATTGATTATCTGTAGGATTGTAGATGTTTGATAGTGGGGTACTACAACCTAACCTATGAATAGAAGATTTTGGAAAGAAATTGAAAAGAATGATATTGATTTATTGGAATGTGTACGAGGTAAGTAATGTTTTATTTTTTCTAGATTTATCAATAAATTATAATGTATTTACTTGACATGTTTTATAAAATGATGCATGAGTTTGATGAATAATATTTTGTCATTGAAAGCATCTTATTTTTGAAATATTATGATGAAGCATGATTACACTTGATTGATTTCAATACTACATGATTATATGAAATTTTATTGAATTAAAATAAGAAATATGAATTATGAAAAAAAAATGATTTAAGATGAATTGAGCTTCCAGCTTGACTATGTGGAGGATCCCACCAATGAGAGCTCATACGTTAGCAAAGATTTAGTCCTGAAGGTTTATGTCGCCAACAGACTAGCGACTAACTATCAGTAGACTAGTGGATCTGAAGGACATAGCTGCCAGATAATTCACAACTCACCATAAGAAGATATATGGTGTTATGACCCTACCGTAGGGATAATATGGTCATAGCTCATGGCTGACAAGAATGATAAGAATGACTGATAAGAATTTGATAATTTGAAAAAAATTAATTTTTTGGAAAAAGCTCAAAAAGATTGAATTTGACATGAATAATATTTTGAAAATAATGCATGTTAGAAATTGATTTTGAACTGATGAACTATATATGCTTATTTTTTAAAAATATTAATATATTTTATTATCTGATAAAATCTAGTTGAAATGATCATTGCTTACTAGGCTTTCCAGCTCATTGCTCCTATTTTATTATTCTTATAGATTTTGAGAAATAAGATGATACAGAGCATGTATGGGAGAGATTGATTAGAAGCAAAACATTGATATTTGTTTTTTAGATAGAAAATTTTATTGAAGTTGATGTAAGATCTTTGAGAATTATTAGACTTTATGAAATATTAGAATTAAATTTTAATTAGTTAAATTTTAGATTTAATTTATGACTAATATTTTTGCTGTTGCTTTATAATAGTATGATAAGATGCCTTGCATACTTACGGAGAGAGTCTCCTATAAGTGTGCGGTGGTTGCCATGACCCTTGGCTCATAATTTTAAGATTGGGGGCATGACAATTAAAATAGCATCAAAGCATAAGTGGATAAATTATGATACTTAGAATAAAAAATGGGATGAGTGTAGGTGGATAGACACTAGAAATATTTGGATGTTGATCAATAATGATTGCAGTATAAAGTTGCCTTCATGATTTGTGACTAAGCCTTGTGATTAAGAATGAAAGGATCACTTAAGAATAATTATTCAGAGGATTTGATATATGATTTATAATCAATGGATCATGTTTTGATTATTTGTATTTTGATCTAAAGAAGCTGCATGAGGATTGATTATGAAATTTTCATTATACATTATGATTATTAATTTAATTTTTAGTTATTTAAGTAAATTGTAAGCTCAAAATTCGATATTGGAGTAGTACTATGATATTGCTCCTAGTTAAGAAGTTGATTATAAGTGATATGGTAAAGATTTAGTGATAAAATGTTATTCTAGGCTAGACTAAGAAAATCTTTTATGACATCTTATTAGAATATTTTTTCAAAGTTGAACTCGATATGCGAATCACGTATAAACTGATATGTTAAGAGGAATGCATATTTGAGAATATTGCAAATAAGTTTGTTTCTGATGAGAGAAATTAATTTTATTTCAAGATTATAAAAGATTCATCTTAATGGAATCACTAATAATTGTAATTGTCATCTTTGGATCTAGGTAATAGATCTTATTGAAGATCATATGGTATATATGAAAATTCAATTCAAAGTTTGGAAATTGATTTGAAGCTCCTTTGCCTTTGATATTGAGGTCCTTGATAAATCTTGAATTATACAGAAATTTGATTTTTAAAAAAGTCTTGTATGATTGTTATGAAAGGATGTTTGATAGATAGTAAGGATCTTGATGCAAGAAACTTTATAAAAGATTATGATTTGAAATTAGTTATATGTTTTGATTTATGTCTGGTGGAGCATCAATGGATTTTCTTATTAATTTGACTTATAAGATTTCGATTTGGAATTATCTAATTGAATTGATACCAGAATTAAGAATTGATTTATAGAGGATTAGCAAACCGATGTGATGGTTTGAATGTGATATTGGACTCAACGATTAATTAAGATGGTTGTGCTCCAGGAAAAGTAGAAACGAGAACTAGAAGTTAATCTTTGGCTTCAATTGAAATATGAAGTTTTAGATCTTTTTCGTTTATAGGATAGAGGAATAATTTGATTAAAATTATTTTGCAAACCTAAGAAATTTTGATTTTTAGATCAAAGTGTGCAGTGGAAGCATGATGATCTAGATTATTTTGAGCTAGTTAGCAATATTGATTCTTTAAGTCAAAAGTGATGATAGATGATTTGATTTGATTGTTTCTACAAGAAAATTCATTGATAATGGAAATGACAATAATCTTGACTCTGGATTATTTTGGATCTTATGTCCACTATATTAAGAATTAGCACCATGAGTCTTGATGCATGGACTTTAGTTCTTGATTTTGGATTTGGAATATCTTGAAATAGATTTTCTTTATCCTAAGAATTGAATCCTATATTTCTATCTGTTAGAATGAATTGAGATCATTTATCGATCCTTGATTTTGATCTTAGATTTTCTCATCCTCGAGCATCCATATATTAAGAATACAATAAGATTTGTTCATGATCTTGTGGTATATTGATTAAATCATGAGCAACTTATAGTTTTGGCAAGAAACTTGATATCCTTATTTAGAATTAAGATATCAATTTTGATTTCAAGAAATGAATGATTTGGATTAGGATATACATTTAAGGTATTGAGTTTTTCCTGATGAAATGATTTAATGATGAAATTACATCGAGAATTAGAATATCAAAATATTCAAAAATGAAATTAGAATAGTGAATCTCTAACTTTTGAAAGCATGGATGAGAGGCAATTCATATTAGTATGTCCTATCTTATGATGGATTGATTAATTAAGAGTAGATAACATTTTGACAAAAAAAATTGAAATTCTTATTTAGAATTAAGATGTTGATCTTCTTCTACTTACAGGAGATGGGTTTGACTTTAATCATCTATAGAAGGAATCAAGTCATGAGGTATTGAGTCTTATTCTTATAAGAAATGAGATTATGATTATCAAACTTTAAAGTTTGAAACACCTTTAAGAGAAAATTTTGAGATGAAATTCTTTTTATCGAGGAAGAATGTGATGCCCCAGCCCAATCAAGCTTAATCTAATTGATCCAAATACCCATCACATGAATCTCAAAGCAGCAATCAAAAAAAATAAAAAGAGAAGACTCTCGTAGGAGTCTTCTTCTCCTCCCAGCTAACCCCGGTTCGAGTCAAAATCTACCTTCGGAAAGGAGTGAAACTCCTCCCCACTGGCTTTATAAAAAGGGAAGAAGCCTTCCCTCTTTTTCCCAACCAAAAACCAAAGCTAATCATCGAGGATTGCTGGATTTTTTCTTCTCGGAAGCCATCATCGTGCTCACCAGAAAATGGGTTGAAGAGGCTGTCAGAGACCAAGGTAAGCATGGCCTTTCCCTCTCCCCTCTTTTCCCTTCCCTCCTATTATACTAGAAGCCCCTGTCGGCCACCGACTTCGCTGGAGAAAATTTTTTTGAAAATCCCCTGCTTCCGCCCCCTTTTTCCTTCAATTTTTCCAACGCCAGTGGTCAACGCCAACCGCTGGTATGGGTTCGCCGGGCGCATCGTCGCAGCCCCGGTTGTCATCAGCCAATAGGCCAGCAGCCATCACCTCTAGTCCAAGGAAATAGAAGGGGGGACCTCACGGTCCCCTGTTCCTCCAAACGGAACTATTGGAAGAAGAAGGAAAAGAAAAAAAAAAGAGAAGAAAAAAGGAAAAAAGAAAAGAAGAAGAAGAAGAAAAAATGGAGAGAAAAAGAGAGAGATTATCTCTGTCTTCCCTCTCTCCCTCCTCTTAGTTTGATTTCCACCTTCTCTATTTAGGAACTAATTTTCTCTCTCTAGAAAGATTCATATTCTCTCTCCTATTTTCTCTCTCTAATATGGTTATTGAATTTTAATAAAAAAGAAAAGAGAAAGCAAGAAAAGAAAAAGGAAAGAAAGAAGAAGATTTTCCCTCTTCTCCCTTTTTCTCTCTCTTCTTTCCCTCTCCACTATCTCCATAACTTTCTCTCTCTACTTTATCTCTCTAGAACTTTCTCTCCCTAGATTGCTGTATTTCTTGTAATCTCTCTCTCCTAAGATCTTCTAGATCTTTGAAAAGATTGATGATGGATTTGAACGACCCTTGTGAAGGGGGTCTTGATCTATGATTTTTGGACAACGTACCGGCACCCACCTCGACTAGACCAGATATCTTTAGATTTTATCATTCATAATTTTATTGAACTATCTATGGGATTATTCCATCATGATTTGATTTAAATTATCTTGATCTGATTGATCAAATTGTCAGACTATATCGTCGATTAGTTTTGATTCATCTTCATAGTTTCTCTCTCCTCTAACTTTATCTCTCTACTTGATCCATGAACTCGATGAAAGATTCTCGATCCTACTACTTTGAATTCAATTTGATCTAGATAAATAGATTTGAGCCATTTGTCTCCTAGTCTAATCTTGATCGATGAGGTTAGAATGATCAGACCAATCTGGACCGTTGATGTGACTGCTGTCAACATATCTTTTTAGTTTATTAGTATTTTTTCTAATTATTGAAATTGATAATCTATAGGATTGTAGATGTTTGATAGTGGGGTACTACAACTTGATCTATGAATAAAAGATTTTGGAAAGAAATTGCAAGAATGATATTGATTTATTAGAATGCATACGAGGTAAGTAATATTTCACTTTTTTTAGATTTATCGATAAATTATAATGTATTTACTTGACATATTTTATGAAATGATGCATGAGTTTGATGAATAATATTTTGCTACTAAAAGCATCTTATTTTTGAAATGTTATGATGAAGCATGATTACACTTGATTGATTTCAACACTACATGATTATATGAAATCTTATCAAATTGAAATAAGAAACATGAATTATGGAAAGAAATATGATTTAAAATGAATTGAACTTTCAGCCTAACTATGTGGAGGACCCCGCCAATGGGGGCTAATACTTTGGCAAAGATTTAGTCTTGAGAGTTTATGTCGCTAGTAGACCAATGATTTTGAAGGATATAGCAGCCAGATGATTCACAGCTCACCACAAGAAGATACATGGTGCTATGACCCTACCACAGAGATAATGTGGTCATAGCTCATGGTTGACAAGAATGATAAGAATGACTGATAAAAATTTGATAATTTGGAAAGAAAGTGAATTTTTGGAAGAAGCCCAAAAAGATTGAATTTGACATAAATAATATTTTGAAAATAATGCTTGTTAGAAATTGATTTTGAACCGATGAGCCATATATGCTTATTTTCTAAAAGTATTAATATATTTTATTATCTGATAAAATCTAGTTGAAATGATCATTGCTTACTGGCCTATCTAGCTCATTATCCCTATTTTATTGTTCTTACAGATCTTGAGAAATAAGATGATCCAGAGCATGTATGGAAGAGATTGATTAGAAGCAGAACATTGATAATTTTATTTTAGACAGAAAATTTTATTGAAGCTGATGTAAGATCTTTGAGAATTATTAAATTTTATGAAATATTAAAATTAAATTTTAATTAGTTGAATTTTAGATTTAATTTATGATTAATATTTCTACTGTTGCTTTATGATAGCATGATGCCTTGCATACTTATGGAGAGAGTCTCCTATAAGTGTGCGATGGTTGCCATGACCCTTGGCTCATAATTTTTGGGTTAGGGGTGTGACATCAACGAACTCAATAGTCTAAATTTCTTCAATTTATTAATCCTATCTTCTACTATATGACCTAGCCTGAGGTGCCATAGATATCTATCATTTAGACTATGCCTAGATCGCTTCGATCATATGACATTCATGTTTTGCTTGATATTAAAAATAGAAATATCAATATATAATTGGTAGAGAACATTAATAGGAAAATCACTTGCTATTTTATTTTTTTTAAAAAAAAATATTACAATGGTCCTTAAGAAAACTAATTACATAGCTTTCCTATGCTAAATAAGAAACAAAATCAAATCTACTTGCTGCAGGCACATAATAATAGTCCCTAAGTACTAAATCTAATCTTGACGGTAGTTGAAGAGGGTAGATTTCTACGACTATAGTAGTAACTCTTGCTCCATTTCTGATATGCAGGATCACCTCACCATCCCTCAGCCTCCTGCTCTCCTCAATATCCTACATAGAAGTACACAATGAGCACCAGAACTAGACTTAAGCATCCAACTAGATGCAGAAAAATTATTAGATTAGATTCAATTATGAGTATATGATAGGAACGCGATGTTGTCGTTAAGACACCGTGTTTATCAGTTTAATCCGACTTCTTAAAATTATTGAAAATGCGTACATAGCAGTGAGTCGGGTCGAATCCACAGGGAAGGTAGTGTTTTTAGATTTGAAATCTTTGATTTTATAAAAGAAAAAGATAAAAAAAGAAGAGTTTCGAGATCAAAAATGAAGTTAGAAAATAAAAAATGAAAATTAAAAGATGCAGGAATTTAAACTTGGTACTAAGATCTACTAATTAGATCTTAGCATCTACTTGCAAAGCAATAATTTAAAGTGTAGAAATTAAATTGCAATAAAAATAAAAAGCAAGAAATTAAAATGCAAAAATAAAATTTTTATTAACTAAAATTTTAAAATTTAAATACATAAAATTTAAAAAGAAAAGATAATAAAATAAAATAGCCTGATCTCTGATCTTGGATCGGCATTGGCAGAAAGATGGTGTAGAAGCTCGGCTCTTCTTCTCGGCACCCGTTGCTTCGAAGCAGCCTTTAACCCATAGCCTGGCTTCGCCCTATACCAAAGCTTCACCTTGATCAGAGATATCAATTTTTGATGGCCTGGGGTCCTTTTTATAGAGCTAGGAGGGCTGGATATTTTTTCTAAAGGCAATATGGGACTAATGCCTTTGTAATCATCAAAATACAAAGAAATTTGGATAAAATTTGAATCAAAATAGCTCTGATATGACTCTGATAAATCTGATAAAATCCAGCCATTCAATAGGAATCCAACGGTCCAAAAATCATCAAAATCGGATGCAGATCAAGCTCAGATCGGGTCGGATTAAATTCTGGTCGTTGGATCACGCTTGATCGAGGAAATCTGGCCGCAAATCGCGCTTCGGGAGTCTTGATCACCGCCAGGCAGCATTCTGGACACTTGGTTTTCTGACCGTTGGATCATGCCAGATTGCTTAATAGAATTTGAATCAAGCCTGGAAATCACCACCGCCGTCCGATCATGACCGCAATCAACCGCAGCCGTCCGATCGCGCAATTACTATTCCCATGGACCGGATGGACCGGCCGCACCGCACACCGCAGCCAATCAGCGCTTCTATCACCGAGTGAAATGACCAGATTGCCCTGTGAGCCGCGATAAATTTCTGTAGACCCTTTAAGGGTCTAGGTCCGCCACGTGGCAATCTCTGATTCGCCGGATTTTGCTGAGCTGGCGGTCCACGTCCTGGATCGTGGACCGGCTGATGGCTTCAATGGCTGAGTCGGCTTGATGGCTTGGCTTGGCTTGGTGGCTCGGCTTGCGGAGCCGGCTGAGCCATTTTCTTTTTTTTTTATTTAATTTTTATTTATTTTATATCTTTCAAAATTCATATCTTTTCCATTTTAGCTCCGTTTTACTTGAAATTTATTTCGTTGTGATCAAAAAAATGAGCTCTTTCTATTGATAATAAAATTTTATTTTTTAATTTTTATTATTTTTTATTATTTTTTAATTAATTTTTTAATTAATAAAAATATGAATTTTTTAAAAATTATATATAAATTGATTAATAATTCTTAAAAATTAATATAAATTAATTAATAAATTAATACTTTTATTGGTGAATTTATGATGCTTATCACACCCCCCAACTTAAGCTTTGCTCGTCCTCGAGTAAAGAAAGAATTTAGTTTTAAATACCTTTTAACTTTAGAGTTTCGAATTTTACCTAAGCAATTTTCAAAATGGCCATTGATATTCAGTAGAGCTTAAATGAGATATATCATTGGGGTATTAATACTTATCAATAGAAAAATTAAGTAAAGAACATTAAATTTTTCAGAATTTTTTTCTAAATTATTCCACTTTTATCTCTGATTTGTCTAAACTTTCATATAGGCAGGTGTATTGCTACTTCCATCCTTCATTTATTAATTTTTATTTTCACATTGCCCACTTTTTGATGCGAATATCATTGCTTACTTAGGCAACGGGACCCGGTTACTTGGTGGGAAACCAATGTTTCTTTTTTTTTTTTTTTTTTTTTTTAACGTTGTACCACTATTGAGTGTCTTAACTCCTTAAGCTTTCTATTTGATCCATGTAGCGAGTCTTGGGCCAATGACTCCCAAACCAGTTGGCTTTAGGGCACTAGGTATAGAATACCCCTCGGGCTTACTAGCTCGAATCAAATAGGCTACGAGTTAAGACTAGCTTTACAACGAGCTTCTTTGCCCTTCCCACCTTTTGACGCGAAACTCAATGCTTGCTTAGGCAAAGAGGCCCGATTACTCAGTGAGAAGTACTTGGAAACTATTTTATTAAAATAAATTTTTTATATGAAGAAATGTATAGTTACCCTACACAAGCCTATAAAAAGTAGACTTTTCTTTGATGCTAGTAGAAATAATTAGAAATGCTCCAAGAAAAAAATTTTTTATGTTCTAGACTTAACTCTTTATTGAATTTTCTTAATACTTGATTCCTTAATATCTCACAGATTCTCTGATCTGTGTATCAATTTTCTTTTAAAAATGCTTAGTTTTATTCGATTCTTAAGCATAATCAAGTATCTAAATACTAAATACTAACTTTTTTGAGGACTTAAAATTTTAAATTTTTTTATTTTTCTCTCCCCCCAACTTAATCGACATTGTCCTCAATGGAGAAGAAGAAAAAATAAAGGATGTAATAAAATACATGGAAGAATACACATAACTCAGAATATATATATATATATATATATATATATATATATATATATATATATATTATATTTTGGTCCAGCACATGCCTTTGAAAATTTGAGCTCTCCCTCCAACTTATTCAAATTATCCTAAAAAGAAAATAAACTAAAAAGATAAATTAGATAAAAACTAAATATTGAGGTTGCCTCCCAACAAGCGCTAAGTTTACCATCTTCAGCCAGACACAATGCAGCTCACTATCCTGTGTCGAATATTGGATTGATAAATTTCAATGGTTTTGGATTGCCAATCTCAGAAAGTTGATTTTTAATCCCATTATTGATATATTCATTATTAATTTTTGGAATATATTTTATGATTCCATTCTCAGACCCATGTTTATTAAGAATTTCTCCTATTTGTTCTTCTAAAATGCTCATGAATGGAGTTTTAGGAGTTAAGTTTGATTCAATGGGTGCTGGAATGGTGACTAAAGACGGTTTTAATTTTGGAGGTAAATTAATGTGATCCTGCTTAAACAACTTCATTGACATTTCATTACATGCCTTTTGATTTTTATAAGAAGAACCAGCTTTTAGGGTTGAAGGGAATAGGACATTAGGTTTATAAGTCTTGGGTAAATCATCTATTCTCTTTTTCCTTTTTTCTATCTCATTTAAACTAGAACTAGCATCAGTACTAATTCTTGGCTTGGGTTCTTCTATGTGGTTAGTCTCAGTACTAACCAGTTCCTCTAAATTTTAATTTTGGCTAGCATCAGTACTAGCCTCTCTCACCTAATCTTGGTATGGGTCCATAAGAATCCTATAGCTTTTAAGTTCAGGAATTACTTTGGTATTCTCAAATTGAAGATTCTTAGATGAAACATTAGATTGATAATTTAATCCAGGTGGTTGGTAGTCATTAGGTGGGTTGTTTGAAATTGGTAGGTTCGGTAGTTGATCTAGTTCTCTCCTCATGTTAGACTCAACTAATTATCCTATTTGAGCTTCTAGTCTGGCGATAGATTGCTGTTGAGTCAGAATCAATTGTTGAAGTTGGTTAAATCTATCATCAGCTAGATTGGTCTGTTGAGGAGGTGGGTATGAAGGTTGATTATAATATGATGGCTGGTTAAACTGACTAGGCTGACCATTATTATAGGCATAATTTTGATAATTTTGCTCAAGTGAAATTTGGATCTGAGCCTGAGTCTGTTGGGACGTCCAAGAAAAATTAAAGTTACTCCAATCTGAATTATATGAATTTGAAAATGGATCATCATCAATTTGGAGTATCCTTGAGCAGCTTGAACTTGTTCTTGGATAAAATACGAAAATTATGCAGCCATAGGACATTCACTCACATGATGGGTTGGACTAGCATAGATTGAATAATTCTCCTGATAATTACAAGATGATGTGAATTGTGCAGGAGATTGTTGACCTAGGGTTAGGAGTTGATCTATTTTCTGAATAAGAAGGTCAACTTTACCTAATTTTTGGACTATTAGGTTCATATTAGCCATTTGATTATTAGGTTTAATATAAATCAACCATTCAATTAAATTCAACTAAATCAGAAAAAGTGATTTCCTACCATGCATTTATTAGTGTAACCCTATTGTATGGTTCAAATAAAAATTTTAGAATTTTTTTTAAATTTTTTTTATTATTTTATTATATTAAAGATTAATTATTTTATTTATTAATTAAGTCTAAATATTTTTTTAATATTTTTTAGTTAGTTAAATTTAATTTTTATTTTATTTTATTTTATTTTTTTAGAGGAGAAAGGAAAAAGGAAAGAAAAGTTTTGAAAGAAGAGGTCCTAGAGTCCTAGAAAAGAGAAGAATTAGGTTTAATTAGATTTAATATTGATTAGCAATCAAGTTGGTCAATCAATCCTGACTAAAGATTGTCCTAGATCTAGACAGCTCCTAACTGCCAAGGTCACCTTCAAGCCCTCCAAGTGTAGGATTAGCCAATCAACTAGCCAGGTAAGTGTAAGGTCGGTGGGAGTCCCCCCATTGCTTGCCTTAGACACCAATTATGCTTGGCCAGGTAAGCGAACGGAACCAATTAGAAACCACCTTCCTTCGGGCCCAATCGTCCCTGAACCACTTTCCTAGACACCAGTCAAATTGACTTATCCTAACCCAGCTTCAACTCTTAGGATTTCTTGTCCTATTGAGCTCGAGTTCCTAGGGTTGATGTCTAATTGATTTTAATTTAAAGGTTTAGGTCAATGCAGGATGTTGGTTGATTGTTTGTGGGCTAAGGAAGGGTGATCAAATCCCCACCTTATCTTATTTAATTGGGTATTATCCCTTAATTTGATTTAATATGATATGCAAAAAAAAATTCAATCAAAGGGTTCTATGCAATTTAAACTAGATGCATGTAACTAATTATATTCTGAAAGGCTTACCTTGCTTCCAGCAATCACCAAAAAAAATAAAAATAAAAATAAAAATAAAACTAATATGATGCATGCTCTAAACAGTTAGGGTTTCTAATCTTATCATGAGGTTTTTAATTAGGTTTAAATAAATATTTTTTAAATTAATTAAAAATAAAATAAATAAATAAATAAATAAAAAGAAAAGAGGACTAGGGTTAGGATTGATCTCACCAAAATTTGATGCTTTCTTCAATTTCTCTTTTTTTTCTACAAAATAAATAAAAAAAATTAGTAAGCAATATTAAAAATATAATTAATTTATAAAAAAAAAATCAAAGAAATCAAAGAAAAAAATAGCATCTATTCCTTCCCCGACAACGGCGCCAAAAATTTGATAGGAACGCGATGTTGTCGTTAAGACACCGTGTTTATCAGTTTAATCCGACTTCTTAAAATTATTGAAAATGCGTAGATAGCAGTGAGTCGGGTCGAATCCACAGGGAAGGTAGTGTTTTTAGATTTGAAATCTTTGATTTTATAAAAGAAAAAGATAAAAAAAGAAGAGTTTCGAGATCAAAAATGAAGTCGGAAAATAAAAAAATGAAAATTAAAAGATGCAGGAATTTAAACTTGGTACTAAGATCTACTAATTAGATCTTAGCATCTACTTGCAAAGCAATAATTTAAAGTGCAGAAATTAAATTGTAATAAAAATAAAAAGCAAGAAATTAAAATGCAAAAATAAAATTTTTATTAACTAAAATTTCAAAATTTAAATACATAAAATTTAAAAAGAAAAG
This sequence comes from Cocos nucifera, assembly GCA_006176705.1. NCBI lineage: Eukaryota > Viridiplantae > Streptophyta > Magnoliopsida > Arecales > Arecaceae > Cocos > Cocos nucifera. Next base: position 106,933 of record QRFJ01000911.1, on the reverse strand, counting down.
ATAATAAAATAAAATAGCCTGATCTCTGATCTTGGATCGGCATTAGCAGAAAGATGGTGTAGAAGCTCGGCTCTTCTTCTCGGCATCCGTTGCTTCGAAGCAGCCTTTAACCCATAGCCTGGCTTTGCCCTATACCAAAGCTTCACCTTGATCGGAGATATCAATTTTTGATGGCCTAAGGTCCTTTTTATAGAGCTAGGAGGGCTGGATATTTTTTCTAAAAGCAATATGGGACTAATGAATTTTGTAATCATCAAAATTTGAATAAAATTCAAATTAAAATAGCTCTGATACAATTCTGGTAAATCTGATAAAATCCAACCGTTCAATAGGAATCCAACGGTCCAAAAATCATCAAAATCGGATGCAGATCAGCTCAGATCGGGTCAGATTAAATTCTGGCCATTGGATCGCGCTTGATCTAGGAAATCTGACCGCAAATCATGCTTCGGGTGTCTTGATCACCATCGGCAGTGTTCTGGACACTTGGTTTTCTGACCGTTGGATCGCGCCAGATCGCTTAATAGAATTTGAATCAAGCCTGGAAATCACCACCGCCGTCCGATCATGACCGCAATCAACCGCAGCCGTCCGATCGCGCAATTACTATTCCCATGGACCGGATGGACCGGCTGCACCGCACACCGCAGCCAATCAGCGCTTCTGTCACCGAGTGAAATGACCAGATTGCCCTGTGAGCCGCGATAAATTTCTGTAGACCCTTTAAGGGTCTAGGTCCGCCACGTGGCAATCTCTGATTCGCCGGATTTTGCTGAGCTGGCGGTCCATGTCTGGATCATGGACCGGCTGATGGCTTCAATGGCTGAGTCGGCTTGATGGCTTGGCTTGGCTTGGTGGCTCGGCTTACGGAGCCGGCTGAGCCGTTTTCTTTTTTTTTATTTAATTTTTATTTATTTTATATCTTTCAAAATTCATATCTTTTTCATTTTAGCTCCGTTTTACTTGAAATTTATTTCGTTGTGATCAAAAAAATGAGCTCTTTCTATTGATAATAAAATTTTATTTTTTAATTTTTATTAATTTTTATTATTTTTTAATTAATTTTTTAATTAATAAAAATATAAATTTTTCAAAAATTATATATAAATTGATTAATAATTATTAAAAATTAATATAAATTAATTAATAAATTAATACTTTTATTAGTGAATTTATGATTCTTATCAGTATACCTCTAGAAAGACCTGCCTCCTTCTTATTCTTTTGGCTGGTCAGGTATCAAGGATAATATCGCTTCCAATGGCCATTTATATTACAGTGGAAATACTTTCCTTTGTCAACGGCCTTCTTCTTCGGCTCTCCCTTCTTCATCTTTTCTCCATCTATCTTCTGCTTCTTTGCAGACTTCTTCTTTCCAAAAGACTTTCTTTTAGAGGAAGTCTACTCCACAATAAGCACAAAGCCCTTTGAACCTTTCAAAGAAAAATCAGCAGTATCTAGCATGTTCATCAATTCAACTAAAGTACATTATGGCTTATGCATATGTTAGTTCATGATGAACTATCCATATGCATTAGTCAAAGACTAGAAGATCAAATCAATTTGTAAGTCCCTGTCCAGCTTGACACTGAGCTTCTCAAGCTCTTCTAAGTCCTTGATCATCATCAAACAATGATCTTGGACCGATTGTCCATCACACATTTGAGCCTTAAAACGTCTTCTAGTGACTTGATACTTGGTTGCGCGATACTCTTCACCAAACAACTCTTGTAGGTGAGCCAAAATTTGGCCAGCAGTCTTGATGTCCTCATGTTGGTGCTGAAGCTCATCAAACATGAAGCCCAATATGTAGTACCTAGCTTTATTATCTTCGTCTATCCATTTTTTTAGAGATGCTCTCTATTCAGTGGATGGATGGGCTGATAAGGTGGGAGGATCCTGGTCCAATACATGAGTCAATTTTTAGGAATCCAAAATAATTTTGTAGTTTTAGAGCCAATCAATGTAATTAGGTTTGGTCAGTCTATGGGTGTCCAGAAAATGGGCTAGTGAATTAGACACAGATATTTTCCTATAGGGAGTCAAAGTTTCTAGTTAGATTTTGTAATTAGACTTGATCAATAATTTATTTAAGAATTTTATTTTAAAAAAATCTGGATTCCTACACTTCCTTGGTAGAGATGCAAAAATCTTCATGATTATAGATTTTTAGTGGATGGTGCAATTCCATCAACTGACTCACCACCTCATCTAACAGTTATTAGTGATGGATCAATCGATGAGTCGACAACTCTTGTCCAATGATTCTCTAATCATGGTGTCCCCAAATCTGGTCTCTAATTCACGAAGCTCACCATGCCTAGAATATTGCTCCACTCCTTAGTTAAGTTGGACCCACCATTTATATGAATTGAATTTCTGATTGGATCCCTCATTGTATCCAAAATATTGAGCCCAACCCATCCTCCAACCTATAGCATTCAATGTCTAATAGACATGGTTGCATCTTTGCAGTGCAACTGAACCATTGTAACCAGCCAAGAATAATCAACCTCGAAAAGGGCCCGCACATCTACAATGGTGGCAGATCTATGACTTAATATTTTCTTAAAGAGAATTAATTTTGGTCTCTTTAAACTTGACTTGACTTAGTCATAATAATTATGACTAACCTAGTAGGATGGGTTAACTCAAATTGTTAGCCACCTCAAATTAGAACTGGATCGATCCAAATGACCAGATAAGTGAGACTGGTGGAAGGGATATGCCATTAACTAAAAAAGAATGCATTCAGCTCAAGTAGCTCCCAATTAAAAATCAATCGATCGTATCTATCAAACTTACCTTAAATACCAAATTATCGAACCAAAACCAATCAAATTAGCCTACAATCCAGGCTCCAACCATGAAGCCAAATTAGGTCTTGACTTGGTCGACCATATATTACTATGAGTCAATCTTGACCCAGACTTAATCCTATTGGGCTGGTCAATTCTAAGCACTCTTGATTCCATCTAACCAACTCTTGATTCGATTTTATCAATCGCTAGACCTAATTGAGCTACCCAAGCCCGAACCCCAATTTGTGAAGATGTCTTAGATCTAAAAATTCATAATTTTTAGATCTATTTGATTTCATAATCTTAATTCTTAATTAAGCTTGGGTTCATAAACTAAAACATGCCAAAAATTCTAAGATTTTAGGATCTAGGATTCTACAGAAAAGTAAGTTTTTGATTTCTGATTAAGGACAAATGCGCAGCACCCCTAAATGCCATAAGAACACCCCATCGAATGGAAAGTGAGGGCCTTTAAACCCTTCTTACTCTTATGATTGGACAGCCAAGGGGAATGCCTTAATCAGAAATAAGTACTACACTACAAAATAATAAGATCTATAACATATATCACATATAAAATCATAGATCTAAACATGCATATTCTATATACATCTCATGTATCATTCATTAAATCATAAATGGATGCTTTCAAATCTGATATATCATATATAATATCTAAAAAATAAAATTTTAAATTAATCATATCAAATAAAACTTATTCTAGATAATTCATAGAACTATTCTAGAACTAGTCTAGGCATGCATCTATCATATCTCATATGAATAATTAAATATTTAATTTTCTATTTCTTGGATCTGATTATAATATTTATAATATTAGAAAAAGTAGAAATAAAAGGATCTAAAAATCATATTTAATCATATCAAAAAGAAAAAAACTATAAATAATAATACATAGAACAGTTCTATACCTAGTCTAGATATGTATCTCATACATCATTGATATGATTCTAAATTTTTATTTTCTTAATTTTAAATCTAATCACATCTGATGTGATATCTAAAATTTTTTAATATCAAATTATAAAACTTAAAAAAAATTATATCTAAAATAAATTTGAAAAACTGCTAACCTGGCTCCGATACCAGTTGAAGGAAAATCGACATTTTTCTGCCACAGGATCATTTAGATCTGATCAGATTTGTAAGAATATTTTAAAAATTTTTCTAATAAATTCTAATTAAATCTAAGAGTTATCAAATTTGATCATATAAATCTGATATTAAGAACTAATATAAAAATAAAATAGGAACAACCATTGCTATCTTTAGGGTAAACTGCTTTTACCCTATCGATGATCTGCTGAAGCCTAGGGTTCTAGATGTAGCCATGCAAGTACCTGACCTCTATCAGAGTCCACTCAGGCAAGATTTAGATGTGATCTTCTTCTAGATCTGATTTTCAAAAATTACATCTGGATCTGATTCATAAAGCCTTCAAAATAGGCGATGAAGGCAACGCATTCATCTCACAAACACATGGTATGTCTTCCTAATCCTTGCACCAAAGCTTGGATCTTCCTTGCTGGATTCACCCAACTTCTTGGGTTCAGAGAGGGGAGAGAGCGGACCAGAGAAAGGCATGGAAGAGAGGAGGGGCATCCTTCCAGCTTCGTAAATGAGCATAATAATAAAATCCTAGGTGTAGATAGGGTTTAAATAGACCCTACTGCGCCATGCAGTGCCACATCACTTCGACCAATCAAATTGCTTGATTCAATTAGATCTTAATCTGATTAATGGAGTGATATCACCTGATCCAATCAAGTTAGAGTGTCATAGGATTTTTCATAGGTGGCACCATAGATGGATAGGCCCAAACACTTTGGCACCCAAGAGTTTAAAACCATCAAGCAACCCTGGAGTCCCACCTGTATGGGACTCCATCTCTTTTCCCCATGTGCACACGCCAATTAGGGGTGTGCACACATTTTTATGCATGAAATCCATGTGGGCGTGTGCCCTAAGGAAATGTCCAAGGGGGGTGGATGCCCCTATCCCTTCTTTCCTGCATTGGGACAACTTATGTTCCAACAGTGACAGAAAATGATAGGTGGTGAAAGGAATTAGTAGGTGTTGTCTTATTTGAAGGAAAATCTTATTTTCCGCTGCAGGATCGTCAAGATCTGAAGTAGATTTTTAAATAAAAAATTTCTAAGATCTGATCAGATCTAAGAGTTTCCAGATCTAATTGACGTGATCTGATATTAAATACAAAAAGTTAAATCTAAGTAAGGAACATCTGATGTACCTGATTAGGATAATCTAATTGCCCTAATGATGATTTTGATGCTCTTAAGGTTCTAGATCGAGCCACTTACATGCCTAGCCTTTATAAGTCCACTCAGATAGGATCTAGAGGTCTTCTCCTTCTAAATCAATGCTCCAAAGATCATATTTGGATCTCATCTAAAAGTTCTTCAAAAACTCTTCTAAAGAAGCAGCAGTCATCTCTTGTAGTAGTGCTGCCTTCTTCCTGATCTGGGCACCAATCTTCCTTGGACCACTCTTGGACTTGTGCCCAACTCCTTAAGCATGAAGAAGAGAAAGAGAGAGGATTAGAGGGAGGCATGGAAGAGAGGAGGGCAGCCTTGCAGTGTGGTGGATGGACAAAGACTCACAACCCTAGGCGTAGATAGGGTTTAAATAGACCATACTGTGCTATGCAGTGCCACATAACCTCGGCCAATCAAAAGTCCTTATTTAAACAGATTTAAATCTGATTGGTGGGATGATGTCATATGATCATATCAGATAAAAGACCCCTCAAAGTCTCCTAAAGTTTGCACCAACACTGGATAAGCCAAGTGAAGTTGGCATCGAAGAGATCAAGGCTATCAAGTTACCCTAAAGTCCTATCTGTATGGGACTCCATCCTTATCCACATGGGATGCATGCCTAGGGTGGCATATGCCCTCTCTTTTTCCTCTTTTAGCAAGGGAACAAGAGCCTGAAGTGCTCTCCAATGGGTGC
>QRFJ01000911.1:0-100325 GCA_006176705.1 Cocos nucifera | reverse complement strand
TACTTGCATATTGATTATGAATCAAATATGCAATTTGATTGATAGAACCATATTATAAAAATATTTTATAAATATTAAAATTATTTTTGAAAAACCAAACCCCAACCCTCAGCCCAAAATTTAATTAAAAATTAAGAAGTTGTTTGATTAGGTTCTAGGATTGTAAATTGAAGATCCTGAGACACAAGCCATAACACATTGGGTTAAATGGGTTAGTGAGGATTAGGTCCATTAATTAGGTTAGACCTTGTGTTAGATTAAAAAATGGACTTAATTAGAGAATTGACTAAATCTATCAATTATTGTGTTAGATTAGGTCAAGGATTCTCTCGATCCATTACAATAGTTGTAGTTAGTCAAGTTCATGTCTTTAACAAGACCCAAGATGGACTTGATTCTTTGTTATGTGATCTAGCATGAGCTGTTAGATTGATCTAATGATAACTAATTAAATTAGTTGGTGTCTAAGGTAAATCGGACTAGTGATTTTTAATTGGCAGTCCATTTACGTGGCCATTTCTGATGGTGTCTAGGGCATGCCTAGCAAACCCTTCCACTAATCGAACTTACCTAGCCTCTTGGTCAGATTATGTTTTGATTGGATCGTTTGACTATTCGAGCTAACCCATGTCAGCTTGGTAAATCAGTTTGACTGAATTAGGTGCTCCTAGACCAGCCTATTAATGGTCTTCCTTAAGCTGACTTGGTGAAGTTAGTGGAAGGATCATGACAAGCTGGTTAACCTGACCTACTCACTTCTATAAATAAATCTTCTAAAATTATTAGATCCCTAAAATGAAATAGTTATAAGATAATTGGATCATAGCCTCCCATTAAAGTGGATGATAATGGGTCCATCAATTGGATAATCATTGGAGGCCCAAAGGTCTGGTGCTTATCAGTTGATGAAATTATCATTCATTATATGATCTCTTAGATATATCTTTTTAAATGGTGGTCAGGTGGGCCAACCAAAGTTGGGCCTGATCATTCATTGGTTGGATGGGCCATGTTTGGTCATGTTAATGGTTGGACCTAACTGGATCCTTTTCTGAGAAGGCCAAAGCCAACTGATCAGGGCCCGGGGCAAAATTTAATTATTAAAAATTATTTAAAGAAATAATTGGTTATGAACCTACCTTTAGATGTACATGGGTGGGCCAACCAAAGTTGGGCTTGTGTACAATCTATATGGATTCTAGTACCCACTAAGAAATTAGGATAATTTCTCGAATTGGAAGTAGAGGCTACCAATTCGAATAAAATAGTGGGAGAAACCTTTTGATTAAAGTCCAAATCTTTAGGTTTAATGAATCAATTACTAATTAGGTTTTGATTTTTCTTTATGCGGACATGGCCACTTCTCTATCGCTCCGATCATTGATGGACAATGATAAGTTGGTGGGATCCAACTTCGATAGCTGGTACCAAAAGTTGAAGATTATCCTGAAGCATGAACGAATCCTATATGTGCTGACGAATCTTGCACCCAAGGAGCCAGCTGCCAATGTACGTGGAACAATCAGAGACACTTATCAGAATTGGCTCAATGATCGAACCATGGTGCGCTGCATTATGCTGGCTGCGATAAGCAACGAGTTTAGGCACAAGTTTGAGACAGCTCAGCCAAACGAAATGCTCCAAGTGTTGGAGGATTCTTTTAGCACATCCAATGATATTGAGAGGCATATGACTAGTTGTGCCATCTTCAATGCTAGAATGTAAGATGGTGCCTCTATCACTGATCATGTATTGTACATGATCGAGCTGATAGAGCGTTTGAGCAAGCTCAACTTTTCCTTGCACAAACAACTTAAGAAAGATGCAATACTGAACTCGCTGTCCAAGTCTTATCTCCCATTTCTTACACATTTTAGAATATCAAAATCTAAAGTGGACTACCATGGGTTACTAGGGTTACTTCAAAACTTTGAGAAGGATCACCAACTCCATAAGGAGTCAGTGAACTTAGTGGGAGGTTCGTCTTCTCGTTCTCGATCTTTTGGGAAAGGAAAGAAGAACAAGAAGAAGAAAGCCAAGAAGGAGCATGTTCATGCAAGGTATTTATATGATAACTCCTTGCAATTTCTCTATTTATAATATTACTAATTAGGTATTAGATACTGGTAGCCCTTACCATATTTGTAATTCATTGTAGGGATTGTAGGTCAGTAGAAGATTCGAGTAAGGCATGAGATTCCTGAACGTTGGAGATGGAAGACCAATTTTAATTCTAGCTTTAGAAATTTTGAAACTTGTATTTAAATCTCATACCGTTGTTCTTAGTGATTATCATTTCTATCCTAGTTTCATTTTAAGTATCATTTTTGTAGGCCTTTTGGCCATGAACAATTATAAAATTTTAATAAAGAAATGAGTTTGTAATGTCATTATGAATGGTGTTACTGCTTTCTATGGACAATTGAATAATGGTGTATATATGTTATCACAATCGGTTAATGTAGTCTATTCTACTGGCAAGCACCTTAGATTAGATAGTGTATCAGATATCTACTTATGGCACTGTAGGCTAGGTCATATAAATAAGAATAGGATAAATAGATTGACTCAGGAGGAAATCCTCAAAGTTAATGATTGTGAATCACTTCCAACCTATGAGCCCTATCTTCTTGGTAAAATGACTAAGTCACCTTTCACTAAAAAAGGTGAGAGAGCCAATGAGCTCCTTGGTCTAGTACATACTGATGTATGTGGACCAATGAGCATAAGTGCTAGAGGTGGATATGTCTACTTCATCACTTTCACAGATGATCTATCTAGATATGGATATGTCTATCTGATGAAATATAAGTCGAATTCTTTTGAAATGTTCAAATGATTCCTAAGTGAAGTAGAAAAATAAATTGGAAAGAGTATTAAAACTCTTCGATTTGACCGAGGAGGAGAATACCTTTTTGATGAGTTTCTCACATATCTAGGAGAGAATGAAATTCTCTCCCAATGGACTCCTCTTGGAATACCACAGCATATCTGAAAGGAGGAATCGGACTCTGTTAGACATGGTCTGATCCATGATGGGATTTGCCAGCTTGCCGAAATCCTTCTGGGGATATGCACTCGAATCGACTTATTATCTATTAAATAGAGTTCCAAGTAAGTCTGTAGTTAAAATCCTATATGAGATATGGACAGGACGTAAGCTAGCACTTTCGCACCTTAGGATTTGGGGGTGCTCGACTTATGTCAAACGGTTAGTTACAGACAAACTTAGACCTAGGTCTGATAAGTGTACATTCATAGGGTACCCAAAAGAGATCAAAGGATAGTATTTCTACCATGCTGATGAACAAAAGATGTTCGTCAGCCTTAGGGCAACCTTTTTGGAAAAAGAGTTTCTTGATGAAGGAACAGTCGCCTCTAAGGTTGAACTTGATGAAGTTCAATAGGTAGAAAGTCTGACACAGAATATTGAACCTAAGTCGAATTTGATCATATTAGATCCGAGCCTAGTGAACCCGCACCATTAAGGCGATCTAGCAAAGTACCCCACCATCCAGATAGATACTATGGATTCTTGATCCAAGATGGTGATCCCATTAAACTCGATGAGAATGATGAGGATCCGATCACTTATATGGATGCGATGCAGAGATTCGACTCTGAGAAATGGCTAGAAGCCATGAGATTCGAAATGGATTTCATGAAGGTCAATGATGTATGGACATTAGTTGACCCATCTGAAGAGGTTAAACCTATTAGATGTAAATGGGTCTTCAAAAGGAAGAGGGGCGCAGACGAAAAGGTGGAGACCTATAAAGCCCATCTAGTTGTTAGAGGGGATCGTCAACATTATGGTATTAACTACGACGAGACTTTCTCTCCTATGACAATGCTTAAGTCCATTCGGATCATGCATTTTGATAAAGTGATCAAAATGTATGGCTTCATTAAGTATGGAGAAGAACCCTACATTTACAAATGGGCAAATGGTCCAGTAGTGGTATTTCTTATTTTGTACGTGGATGATATTTTCTTAATCAAAAATGATATCCCACACTACAAGGAATAAAAGTTTGGTTATTATCATAGTTCTCCATGAAGGACTTAGGTGAAGCATCCTACATTCTAGGGATGAAGATCTATAGGGATAGATCTAAAAATATGCTTGGTATATCCCAATCCACATACATAGAAATTATGCTGAAGAGGTTCGGCACAGAGAATTTCAAAAAGGGCTATCTTTTGATCGATCAAGAAAGTTTTCTCTCTAAGAAGGATTGTCCAACAACTCTTGAAGAGAGAGAGCATATGAGTAGAATTCCATAAGCTTCGATAGTGGGATCTATTATGTATGCAATGACATGTACGAGACCAGACGTGGCATACTCACTAGGAGTAGTGAGTAGATACTAGTCTGACCCTAGAGAAAATCACTGAAATGTGGTTAAAACCATCCTTAAGTATTTGAAAAATACTAAGAACCAATGATTAGTTTATGGTGTCAGATCTAAAACTTGTGTGGTTTATAGACTCCAGCTTTTAATCTGATCATCATGATAGTAAAAGTGTGTCGGGATATATCTTTACTCTAAATGGTGGAGCCATCTGCTGAAAAAGTTTTAAGTAGCATATAATGACTGACTCTATTTATGAAGCAGAGTATATGGCAGCATCAGATGCAGCAAAAAAAGCTGTATGACTGAGAAAGTTCATCATCGAGCTCAGAGTAGCACCCTCCATTGATGGTCCAGTCCTGCTCTATTGCGACAGCACTGGTGCCATAGCTCAAGCAAAGGAACCGAAGGCACACCAGCGAACAAAGCACATTCTGCACTGCTTTCATTTGGTCCGTGAGATCGTGGATCGTGGTGACGTCGATCTTTAAAAATCGATGGAAAGGAGAACCTAGCCGACCCCAACACTAAAGTCCTGGCAATCAAGGAGTTCGACAACCATAAGTCGAAAATGGGTATTAGATACTGTGCTGAGTGACTTTAGGACAAGTGAAAGTTGTTGAAAATTATGTCATAAAGCTAATCGTCAGCCTATTAACGGTTGAGATATTGTAATTAATTTATTAATTAATGAAAAATATTTTGGCATCTTTTTTCGTCATAAATTTACATCTTTTAATGAACTCCATTGTTGTGATGAAGTCCTTAGGACTATTTAGTTTTGATAAAGAGAGAATTTATCCATTAGTCCTTAAATTTGTTCACGATCAAATGATAGACTGTTAATTAGGACGACAGTGTCTATCGAGCATAGGTCGCTATATGCCATATAGGTTGGTTGTTCTCTTAACCAAGGTGTGTGGAGATACTGGTATGGCATACAAGTGAGATGTATGGGTACATCATTATTGAACATGACCAACTCCAGAGTATTTTATTATCGAGAATGTATCTGATGGGATATAGGTATAAGTATCCCTTAGATCTAAGATCGCCTCAATGACTTGCAAGCAACTCACTATGCTTTGATACCGGACTAATTGAATTTCTAATTTAGCAACGGAAGGCTTTTGGGAACAGTCAAGTACTTATGAAGTCAGAGTATGATCAAGATGGAATTGACCACTCCAAGAGTTGGAGAAGAATGTATCACTGTATTTCAATATAGCAAAACCTTAGCCAGGATAATCCATCAGATGGATTTCATATTTTAAAATATAATGTGGACAACCTAATTAGAGTTGATAGTTGAACTTTGATGTGTCCTACGAGCATTGTGGTCAAGGAGATGAATTATATAAAAACTATATCCGCATGGGTTCTAAGGATGGTGTTTTACACCTTCGACCTATCCGACCATCGAGTATCATTGCTAGATGATCACTTCGATTGATACAAAAATTTATTTTTATGCTACCAGCTTAGGTTTGAACCTATTAGGTCACACACATTAGAGCTTACAATCTGATCGGATGGTTGATCAACAATTAAGAATCATTCTAGGGTTAAACAGTCAATACGATTGGTATTTAACCTAGTGCAAGTGTTGTAGGAGGATCAATTAATAATTGGATTGCTAATTAGCTTAATTTAATTAAGCCAATAGGATAAGATTAAGTATAATTAAATATAATTTAATTAGATTTGGTTTGGGCTTGATTGGATTAAGTCCAATTGATTTATTGGATAAGCCAAGTGCAAGGAAGAACTCGACCTAGTCTAACTAGGATTTGGATTAATTCAATTTTCTAATTTGATTAAAAAATAAATTAGAATTAAATCTAATTTAATTAAGTTCTTAAATGGGTTAGGGCCTTATTTAATTAGGTTGGTTTAATCATAATTTTATTTAGTTAAAAAATCTTGTTTGACCAAGTCAAAATACGAGTCCTAGTGTGACTAGGACTCCCTATCTCCTTGTGCCACCTTGGTCCCAACGCCCCCCATACCTATTTTTTAGGTATTTTTCATGGAAAATCCCTTTCTTCCTGATTTTTATGCTCCCTCTCTTCCTCCAAGTCATATTTGGAAGTTAGGTTGAAGACTAAGTCAAAGGAGGAATTGGTTTTGCTTAGGATTCTATGAGATAGAATTATTATTGACCAAAACATCTTTCCTTGAGTGCCGCCCCCTATTTTAATTAATCCTTCTCTTATTTCATGAAAATAATCTCCTTTTTTTTGCACCCTCTCTTGCTGGTCCATGCCAAAATTATGGAGGAGGTGCCCAAGAGTTGAGGGCCCCAACAACTTTCCATGTTTGGATATTCCTAGTCTAGGAATTTGACCTTACTTGGACTCTTCTTTTTCTCTATTTATTGGATGAATTTTATTTTTATTTTTTCATGAAATATAGAGCTTTGGGAGTGGTTTTGGATGTGCAAAAATCAGAGGAAGAGGGTCCTTAGGCATGGGGGTTTTATAGGCACCAAACTGGATGTCTAGGTGAGAGAAAAGAGAAGAAGAAGAGGGTCTTCTTCTAAGGCTGTTTTATTTTCAATCTCTCCTCCTTTCTTTTGAGTTTTTTTTTCTAAGAGAGTCTCAGATTAGCAAACTCTTATCTTTCTTCTCATATTTTGGAGAGTCCAAATTTTGAAGAAGGGAGCATCGGATCGACTATCGAAGAAGGATCAGCATAGTACTAACATGCTGTGCTAATTTCCTGTATCGGACTTCAAATCAGAGATCATAGGCTCGTATGGATGACTCTTAGAGGCCAGACATATGTGCGGCTCATGACTTCATCCTCAAATCTCGATCAACAAGTTAGAACATCTAAACATGTTCAGGTAATAGATCTGATCTATAAACTTCATACCTGCTTTTGTTGTAGTGTAGATCTAGGTTAATTTGATCAACCTTTTTTTTTCTTATTTAATTTTAATTTTTAATTTAATATCATGCCTTACTCATATAATAGATCTAAGATCTAGATATTTATATAATTATTTAAATAAATTTTATATTTATTTAAGTCTTTCACTGCAAGATCTTGAAAAAGTTTCAAGATCTACCTGTGAAATCCTAGATCTGGTTCTTTCATCAAGAATGTTGTTTCATATCCATCTGCCATATTTTATAATCAAAATAAGCTACAACAGTAAGTAGTGTGTGGTTGAATTTTAGCATGGCTACTGGCGAAAGGTATCTTGATAGTCAATGCCTTCACGTTGACTATATCCTTTCGCTATGAGCCTTGCTTTGAATGTCTCTAAATTTCTATCAACATCTATCTTTCTCTTGAGGATCCATCAACACCTAATAGGTACTATGTCTTTAGGTTGATCTACCAAGGTCCAGACTTGGTTTGACCGTATTGAGTCAATTTCTAACTTCATTGCCTCCAATCATTTCTTAGAGTTAATATCTGATATTACCTCATTATAGATTTTGGGATCATTACCATGAACTTTATTTTTTATAAGAAATATTTTCTCTAAATCCTGTGAAATAGTACTTAAGTACCTTTCAGGAGGATGAAAATTTCTATTTGATTTTTGAGGTGGAGGAGATAGTGTTTGGACTGGCTCGATTTGATTGGGTTCGATAGGTTCCTTAGCTCGTTATTGTTTAGAGACTTTCTCCATGAGCCTAATCTATCTACCAATGCCACTATCTTGAATAAACTATTTTTTAAAAAAATAACATGTCAACTAACAATCATATTGTAGTCTTCTGAAAGATAGAAATAATATCCTAACAACTCTTTAGAATATCCAATGAATCGAGCTCTAAAGGACCTAAATTCTAACTTGTCCACCTATTGTCTCTTAACATGAGCCGGACAACCTCAAATTCTGAGATGACTCAGACTTGATTTCTTATCGTGCCATATCTCATACAGTGTGGTAGGAACTATTTTAGAAAAAAAATCCTATTCAGTAAATATATAGCAATCATTAGACTACGTCCCCAAAGAAACTCAAGAAGGTCTATGAAGCTCATCATGGATCGGACCATATCTAATAAGGTTTGATTTCTCCATTCTAAAATTTTGTTAAGTTGAGGCATTCCAGGTGGAGTCCATTGAGAGACTATAACATTGACCTTAAGATAGTCTAGAAATTTTCGACTAAGGTATTCGCCTCCTCGATCTAATCGAAGAATCTTAATAGATTTTTCTCTTTATTTTTGTACTTCATGTCTGAATTCTTTGAACTTTTCAAAAGCTTCAAACTTTTGTCGCATCAAATATACATACCCATACCGAGATAGATCATCGATAAAGATGATAAAGTAGTTGTAGTTGCCCCCAGTCGGCACATCAAATGGGCTGCACACATCTGTGTATACTAAAGTAAGTAGGTCTGTGGCCCTTTCTCCATGTCCTATAAAAGAGAGCTTGGTAATTTTGCCATGAAGGTATGATTCACAAATTGGATATGACTTGAAAGTTAACAGACTCAATAGCCCGAATTTCTTCAATTTGTTAATCCTACCTTCAACTATATGACCGAGCCTAAGGTGCCAAAGATACGTATCATTTAGACTATTTCTAGATTGCTTTGATCCTATAGCAATCACGTTTTGCTCGATATTGAAAATAGAAACATCAATATGTAACTGATAGAGACTATTTATGAGAAAACCATTTATAATTTTATTTTTTCATAAAGAATATTATAATGATCCTTAAAAAAACTAATTATATAGCCTTTCTATGCTAAATATGAAACAAAAATTAAATTCCTACTTGCTATAGGTACATAAAAATAATTCCTAAGTACTATATCTAATCCTAACGGTAGTCAAAGAGGGTAGGTTTCCATGGTCATAGCAGCAACTTTTGCTCCATTTTCATTGCGTAGGATCATCTCACTATCTCTCAGCCTCTTGCTATCCTCAAGACCTTGCATAGAAGTGCACAAGTGAGCACTCGAATTAGAATAGAGCACTCAACTGGATGCAAAAGAAACTATAAGGATAGATTCTATAACGAGCATACCTCTAGAAGGATCTGCCTCCTTCTTGTCCTTCAGGTTAGCTAGGTATAAAGGACAGTTCTACTTCTAGTGGCCATCGGTGTTGCAATGAAAATACTTTTTCTTGTCAGTGGCCTTCTTCTTTGACTCTGCCTTCTTCTTCTTCCCACCTTCCACCTTCAACTTCTTTGCAGTCTTCTTCTTCTTTTCAAAAGACTTTCTCTTAAAAGAAGTATGCTCCACAGCAAGCACTGTGCCCTTTGAACATTTCATAGAGAGCTCAGTAGTAACCAAAATGTTCATAAGTTTAGCTAAGGTATTTTACAATTTATGCATATGGTAGTTCATAATGAACTCTCCATATGCATCAGCCAAAGACTATAGAATTATATCAATCTGTAGATCCTGATCTAACTTAACACCGAGCTTCTCAAGCTCTTTCAAATCCTTGATCATCATCAAACAGTGATCTTGGACCGACTGCCCATCACACATCTGAGCTTTAAAAAATCTCTTAGTGACTTGATATTTGGCTATGCGACTTTGTTCGTCAAACAACTCTTATAGGTGAAACAATATTTAGCGGCTAGTCTTTATGTCTTCATGTTGGTGCTAGAGCTCATCAGACATCAAGTCCAACATGTAATACTTGGCTTTATTATCTTCATCCATCCACTTTTCTAGAGATACTCTCTGTTCAGCGAATGGATGGGCTGGTAAAGTGGGAGGATCCTATTCTAACACATAAGTCAACTCTCAAAATCTAAAATAATTTTGATGTTTTAGAGCCAATCCTTGTAGTTAGGTCCAGTCAATCTATGGGTGTCTAGGATACGGGCTCGTGGGTTGGATGCAGACATTTTTCTACAGAGTCTCAAAGTTTTTAGTTATATTTTATAATTAGACTTAACCAATTTATTTAGGAGTTTCATTTTTAAACAAATTAGGCTTTCATTATTTACTCAGATCCCTACACTTCCTTAGTAGAGATGCAAAAATCTCCATGATTATAAATTTTTAGTGAATGGTACGGTCCCGTCGACTGGCTCACCACCTTATCTAATAGTTATTGGTGATGGGTCAATCGATGAGTAGACAACTCTTGTCCAATGATTCTCTAATCATAGTACACCCAAACCTGATCTCTAATTCATGAATTTCACCGTATCCAGAATATTGATCCAGTTCTTAGTTAAGTCAGACACACCACTTGCATGAATTAGCTTTCTGATTGGATCTCTCACTGTATCCAGAATATTGAGCCCAACCCATCCTCCAACCCATAGCATCCAATGCCTAATAAACATGGTTGCGTCTTTTAGGTGCAACTAAACCACTGTATTCAGCCAAGAACAATCAGCCTCAGAAAGGACCCGCACATCTATAATGGTGGAAGACCTTAGACTTAATATTTTTTTAGGAAGATTTAATTTAGGTCTCTTTAAACTTGACTTGACTTAGTCATAATAATTATGACTAACCTAGTGGCATGGGTTGGCTCGAATTATTAGCCATCTCAAATCAGAACTGGGTTGACACAAATGACTAAGTAAATGAGACTGGTGGAATGGATATGCCACTAACTCGATAAGAATGCATTCAGATCGAGTAGCTCCCAATTAAAAATTAGTTGGTCATATTTGCCAGACTTACCTTAGATACCAAATTATCGAATCAGAACCAATCAAGTTAGCCAACAATCCAGGCTCAAACCACGGAGCCAAATTAGGTCTTAACTTGATCGAGTCATATCTTAATGTGATTTGACCTTGATCCAGACTTAATCCTATTAGGCCGATCAAATCTAAACTTTCTTTGATCCTACCTAACCAATCTTGATTTGATTTGATCAACCACTAGACCTAATTGAGCTACTCAAGCCCGAATCCAATTTTATGAAGGTATCTTAGATCTAAAAATTCATAATTTTAGATCTAATTAATTTCATAATCTTAATTCTTAATTAAGTTTGGATTCATGAATAAAAATATGTATTAAAATCCTAGAATTTCAGGATCTAGGGTTTTGAAGAAAAGTATGTTCTGATTTTTGATTAAGGACAAACGCGCAACATCCCTACACGTCATAAGAACACCCCATCGAATGGGAGGAGAGGGCCTTTAAACTCTACTTTATTCTTATGATCGGACAATCAAGAAAAATATCTTAATCAAAAATATATTTTCTACTACAAAATAAGTTAGACCTAAATCATATATCACATATACAATAAATGATCTAACCTATAGATGCCTTGTATACATCTCATGTATCATGATTTAATTGAATGTGTATGCTTTTTAGATTAGATATATCATATATAATATTTTAAAAAAAATTTAAATTGAACACATCAGAATAAAATTATTCTAGACAGTTCTTAGAACTATTCTACAACTAATCTAAGCATAAATCTTTCATATCTCATATAAATAAATTAAAAATTAAAAATTATATTTTTTATTTTTTTAAATATGATTACAATATTTATAATATTAAAAAATAAAAATAAAATTGATCTAAAATTATATTTAATCAAATTAAAAATATGATTACATTAGACTACATAGAACTATTCTATACCTAGTTTAGTCATGCATCTCATATACTATCGATCTAAATTATTTAATTTTTAATTTTTTTATTTTAGATCTAATTATATCTGATGTGATATCCAAATTTTTTTAATATTAAATCTTAAATAAAAATAAAATTAGATCTAAAATAGATCTGAAAAACCGCTAACCTGGCTCTGATATCATTTGAAGGAAAATCTCATTTTCCGTCATAGGATCATCCAGATCTGATCAGATCTAAAGCAAATTTTTCAATAAAAATTTCTACAATCTAATCATATCTAAGAGTTCTTAGATCTAATCGAGATTATCTAATATTAAATACAAAAAATTAAATCTAAGTAAGGAACATTTGATGTACCTAATTAGGGTAATCTGATTATCCTGACGATGATCCTAATGCTCCTGAGGTTCTGGATCCAGCCATGCACATGCCTGACCTCTATTAGAGTCCACTCAGGCAAGATCTAGAGGTCTTCTTCTTTTGAATCAATGCTCTAAAGATCAGATCCAGATCTGATCTAAAAGTTCTTCAAAAACTATTCTAAAGAAGCAGCAGTCATCTCTTGTAGTAACGTTGCCTTCTCCCTGATCTGCGCGTCAATCTTCCTTAGACTACTTTTGGACTTGTGCCCAACTCCTTGGGAATGGAAAAAAGAGAGAGACATAGGATCAGAGGGAGGCTTGGAAGAGAGGAGGGTAGCCTTGCGATGTGGTGGATGGGCAAAGAATCACAATCCTAGGCGTAGATAGGGTTTAAATAGATCCTGCTATGCCATGCAGTGCCACATCACCTTGGCCAATCAGAGGCCTTTACTTAATCAGATCTAAATCTGATTGGTGGGATAATATCATCTGATCATATTAGATAAGAGATCCCTCAATGTCTTCTAAAGTTGGCACCAACACTGGATAAGCCCAGTGAAGTTGGTGCCAAAGAGTTCAAGGCTATCAAGTTACACTGGAGTCCCATCTATATGGGACTCCATCTTTATCCACACGGGGCGCATACCTGGGGTGGCATGCACCCTTTCTCTTTCCTCTTTTAGCAAGGGGACAAGAGTCCTAAGTGCTCTCCAATGGGTGCATGCCACATGGCCCTGTGTCCAAGTATCTAGGGTCAATTGTTTACCCTTGTCCAAAAACTAGAAAATGGCAGGTGATAGGAATTGGCAGAAATTATCTTAAATTCATCTGATGAATTAAGACAATTCTTTTCTGACCTGGACGAAGCTCCAGTCCGACTAAGATAGGGTTTCTGAGTGAGCACGAATAGATTTGACTCTATTGAGACGAACCAAAATGATTACAGAAGGAGAATTTTAGGCTCAATTATATGCTAGCATGATTTTCTTAAACCTAATTAGATGTAATTCAAATGAATCAAACTAGGTTAACCCAATTGATGACATCCAGTCCTAAATTCTTGTTTATGTGATCTAGTTAGATTTAGTTCCATATGGTGATGAGATATGTCATGATCTTTATCATCGACATCATCGAAACATCTTTCGATAGATCAAAATTTTTTCGATTCATACAATTAGAACGATCAATCATTAAGATTATTTTAATTGCTTCCAAAATC
Source organism: Cocos nucifera (assembly GCA_006176705.1). Taxonomy (NCBI): domain Eukaryota; kingdom Viridiplantae; phylum Streptophyta; class Magnoliopsida; order Arecales; family Arecaceae; genus Cocos; species Cocos nucifera. Next base: position 86,825 of record QRFJ01000911.1, on the reverse strand, counting down.
CACAAGTGACTCCTAGCAGTATATGGTGGCAACCCATCAGAACTGAAAGCCAACCACTCGGTGCAGCTACTTGTATGATTGGGCTCTTCTATCTTGAACCCTGACAGGATTAGGGTTAAGGTGAACTCATCAAACCCAACATCCATCATATAAATTAATCATTTGATTTGAGTCTGATTTGAAACACTAATAGAAACTCTTTCTATCATCTTCACTCCACCATGGCCATGGGCTTATGCGAAGAAAAAATCTTTTTTTCCACCATAGGATCGTCCAGATCTGAGGTAGATTTTTTTATAAAAATTTCTATAATCTAATCAAATCTAAGAGTTCTTAGATCTAATCAAGATAATCTAATTTTAAAAATTAAAAATAAAATTAAATTAGATTTAATTTAAGTACCTAATAGGATAATCTAATTATCCTACAATGATCTTGATCATTGATGAGATTTTGGAATGAGCCATGCATGAGCCTGGCCTCTATCGGTATCCACTCGAGCAGAATCTGGATATCTTCTCCTTACAAATCTTTCTTCAAAAGATCATATCTAAATCTGATCTATAGATCCTTTAAAAAGATCTTAAATGCTGCGTGCTTGTCTTACGAACACCATCACATAGATGTTGAATCTTGCGCCAAAAATCTTGGACCTCCTTCTCTGATTTGTGCCCTAGTTTTGGCATGTAGAAGAGGGAGATAGAGAGGATTAGAGGGTGCATGGGATATGATAGGGGTGATAGCAACTTGGGCATGGAAAATTATTTCATGCAATACTTGCTTTTTAACGTGAGAAAGGATTTTAAACCCAATGCCACATAGAGTCCCATTTGATCAAAATACTGATTTATTTTATCGTTGGGACTCAAGTTCTTATTCTCCATGTAGAGCACCAGATCTCATCTAGTTTTTATGCCAAAAATCAATCAAGAAAATGGGGCAACATGAGTAGATAAGGAAGAGCCCATTGCGCCTAGGACTCTTCCCTCAAGAGTTTGATCCAAATTAGACTCTATCAAAATCCAATCAAACCAACACCATAAATCATGAAATTTGGCACACCCATAGCATAACTTGAGCCCTATCACATATCTAAAAAATCAGAGTAAAATAATTTCTAGAGAATTTTCTAAAAGCATCTGATCAAGTGACCCTCAATTCTCTTAATTAGGTCAACTTTTGACCCTAGTCCAATTACACTAGGAATGGATTTAATTTCTATAATTAATTTGATCTGGATTGATTTCAATCAGATGAAAATAAATCCATTCAAGATAAAGAAAATAGTCAAATCAAATTTGACTTGATTGTGATGAATCAGAAAGATTACAGAAGGAGAAAGCCAGGCTCAATCATATGCTAGCATGATTACCTTGAATCTGATTGTATCTAATCTAAATCAATCAAACTAGATTAGCTCAATTAATGACATAAAGATCCAAACCCTTGTTTGTGTGATCCAGTTTGGTTTAGTTCCGTATGGTAATGAGATATATCGTGATCTCTATCATCAACATCATCGAAACATCTTTCGATGGACCAAAATTTTTTTGATTCATACAATTAGAATGATCGATCATCAAAATCATTCTACTTGCTCCCAAAATCAACCAGTGACACCTAGCAGTATATGTTGGCAACCCATCAGAACTGAAAATGAACCTCTCGATGCAGCTACCTGAGTGATTGGATTCTTCTATCTTGAGCCCCAACAAGATTAAGGTTAAGGTGAACTCCTCAAACCTAACATCCATCATATGAATTAATCATTTGATTCGAATCTGATATGAAACCCTTATTGAAACTCTTTCTATCATCTTCACACTACCATGGCTATAGACTTAAGAACTCAATCTCATGATTATCATAGGGCTACTCCTCATCTATCGAGGTAGATAGATCTCTTATTGGTGCAATCCAGTTTCTACAATGAATATGCTATAGCAAACATACACCTCAGGATTTTGAATGGTTAGAAAATTGAGTTATGATGTAGTCAAACTATAATATTCTCAAGATAAATTGTTGATGTACCTTAGATCAAAGAACTAGACACACCACTATAGCATCAAGCCAATCATCGATGAGAAGATAGACTTTCTTATGATTGCTCGAGGTGGTCATGCTTAGTGCCCTCGTTCTCTAATGAGTACCTATACTCTTGCTCCGATATCTCCACACCATAGACTTAAGACTCATCTATCCTAAGAAAGTGATCGTACACCATCCTTCAGGATCAATTACCATCCTCGTGATGATCCTATGGTCGGGAGCAGTTTATGAGTTAATTATGAAAATTCATATCTTAAATTTTCAACTCTTGAAAATATGAATTATCATTACCGTTAACTCAAAGAATGTATGATAGATACATTAAATATATACTGTGATAAAAAATAATCCTTTTATTAATTTATAGTCAAAATTATATAATTATTCTTAGAAGTGTATTATAAGTGTCAGCCAATCTGGCTTATAGGGCACACATCTAATAAACTTTCACTTGACCTAAAGCTAATTGACTACAAATCTAAGTCCCATCTTCTTATGGTAGGCTTCGATCTTCTACTGGCTCAATGGCTTTGTCAGCTGGTCAGCCACATTGTCTGTATTATCGACTCTCTTGACCTCGATGCATCCCTTCTCGAGGTAATCATGGATGAGGTGGTATCTCTGCTCGATATGCTTGGACTTCTAGTAAGACCTCGGCTCCTTAGCAAGAGTTATGGTGCCATTATTGGTACAGTACAAAGGGATGATATCTGATGGCATCACTTCGAGCTCTATGGCAAACTTCTTATACCAGATTGCCTTCTTTGCAGCCTTCGATGCAGCGACGTACTCTGCTTCCATGGTGGAGTTTGCTATCACTGTCTGCTTGGAACTCTTCCAACTAACAGCTCCATCATTATAAATAAACAGACTTTCAGATGTCGACTTTCAATCATTTATGTCAGACATAAAATTCGACTCTGTATATCCCTAGACCTAGAGTTCTCCATCACCAAAAACTAGAAACGTATCTTTAATCCTTCTCAAGTACTTAAGGATACATTTCATAGAAGTCCAGTGCTCTTCGTCTGGATTATATTGATATCTGCTCGTGACACTCACAGTATGGACAATATCAGGTCTATACATAGTATGACATACATAAGGCTCCCTATTATCGAAGCATAAAGGATCTTGCTCATGCATTCAATCTCCTTAGGTGTGCTAGGGCACATCTTTTGGAGAGATGAATGCCATGTCTAAAGGATACCAATCCCCTCTTAGAGTTTTTCATGTTGAACCTCTTCAGCACCTCCTCTATGTACATCTTTTGTGAGAGACCCAGCATCCTATTCATTCTATCCCTATAGACCTTGATTTTCAGAATAAAGGATGCCTCTCCTAAATCTTTCATGGAGAACTTCTTAGACAACCACATTTTGATTATAGTCAACATGAAAATATCATTTTCAATTAGGAGGATGTCATCTATGTACAGTATGAGAAAGACAACAGTACTTCCACTGATCTTTTTGAAAACATAGGGCTCCTCATTTTTTATGAATCCAAATGATTTGATTGCATCATTAAAATGAGCATTTCAGCTTCGAGATGCTTGCTTAAGTTCATATATGGATTTTTGCAGCTTGCATATCTTGTGATCAACATCACTACATATGAAATCTAGCGGCTGTTCCATATAGATATTTTTCTTAAGATATCTATTTAGGAATACCATTTTCACATCTATCTACCATATTTCGTAATCAAAATAGGCTACAATAGCAAGCAATATGCGGATAGATTTAAGCATGGATACTAGCAAAAAATTATCATGATAGTCAATGCCTTCGTGCTGACTATACCTTTTCACCACGAGTCTTACTTTGAATGTCTCTATATTTCTATCAGCACCATTCTTTTTTTTGAAGATTTATTTACAACCAATAGGTATTATACTTTTAGGTAGATCTACCAAGGTCCAGACTTGGTTCGAACGTATTGAGTCAATCTCTGACTTCATTGCCTCTAACCATTTCTTGGAGTCGATATCTAATATCACCTCATCATAGATTTTGGGATTATCACCATGAACCCCATTTCCTATGAGGAATATTTTGTCTACGTTCTCTAAGATAGTACCTAAGTACCTTTTAGGAGGATGAAAAATTCTACTTGATCTATGAGGTGGAGGAGGTAGTGTCTGGGTTGGCTCTAACTGATTAGGCTCCATAGGTTCCTTAGCTCATTTTTCATTGGAGATTTTCTCTTCGAGTCTAATCTATCTTTTGATGCCACCATCTTGAATAAACTATTTTCAAGGAAGATGGCATGTCGACTTACAATCACATTATGATCTTTTGGAAGATAAAAATAATATCTTAATGACTCTTTAGATTATCCAATAAAACAAGATCTAAAGGATCTAGAATCTAATCTGTCCGCTTGTTATCTCTTGACATGAGTTGGACAATCCCAAATTCTGAAATGACTCAGACTTGATTTCTTACCATGCCATATCTCATATGGTGTGGTATGAATAATTTTAGAGAAAATCTTATTCAGTAAATATATAGCAATCATCAGACTATGTCCCTAAAGACGCTTAGGGAGGTCTGTGAAACTCATCATGGATCGGACCATATCTAATAGGATCCAATTTCTCCATTCTAAAACTCCATTGAGTTGAGGTGTTACAGGTAGAGTCCATTATAAGACTATGCCATTTTTCTTAAGATAGTCTAAGAATTTTTGACTAAGGTATTCTCCTCGATCTGATCAAAGAATCTTAATGAATATTTTTATTTATTTTTCTACTTCGAGTTTGAATTTCTTAAACTTTTTAAAAGCTTTAGACTTATGTTGCATCAAATATACATACCCATACCGAGATAAATCATCAGTAAAGATGATGAAGTAGACATAATTGCCTTTAGCTGATACATCAAATGGGCTACACACATCTGTGTGTACCAAGATGAGTAGGTCTATGGCCCTTTTTTCATGTTCTAGAAAAAGGAGCTTAGTCATTTTGCCATGAACGCATGATTCACAAATCAAATATGACTTAAAAGTCAATGAACTCAATAGCTCAAATTTCTCCAATTTGTTAATCCTATCTTCAGCTATATAACCTAGCCTAAGGTGCTAAAGATACCTATTGTTTAGACTATCCCTAGGTTGCTTTGATCTTATGGCATCCATGTTTTGCTCGATATTAAAAATAGAAACATCAATATGTAACTAATAAAGATCATTTATAAGAAAATTACTTATAATTTTATTTCTTTCATAAAGAATATTACAATGGTCCTTAAGAAAACTAATTACATAGCCTTCCTGTGCTAAACAAGAAATAGAAATCAAATTCCTACTTGCTGCAAGCACATAAAAATAATCTCTAAGAACTAAATCTAATCATGATAGTGATCAAAGAGGGTAGGTTCCCATGGCCACAGTAGCAACTCTTGCTCCATTCTCGATACATAGGATCATCTCACCATCATTCAGCCTCCTGCTATCCTCAAGATCCTACATAGAAGTATACAAGTGAAAACTACAACCAGAGTCAAGCATCCAGTTGGATGCAGAAGAAATTATAAGGTTAGATTCTATAATGAGCATACCTTTAGAAAGACCTGCCTCCTTCTTGTTCTTCAGGCTAGCCAGGTAAAGAGGGTAGTTATGCTTCCAATGGTCGTCTATGTTGCAATTGAAATATTTTTTTCTATCAGCGGCCTTCTTCTTTGACTTTACCTTCTTCTTCTTCCCACCTTCCATTTTCTGCTTCTTTGCAGTCTTCTTCTTCTTTCCAAAAAACTTTTTCTTGGAAGAAGTCTGCTCTACAGTAAGCACTGAGCCCTTTGAACCTTTCATAAAGAGCTTAGCAGTAACCAGCATGTTTATAAGTTCAGCCAAGGTATTTTAAAGTTTATGCAGATGGTAGTTCATGATGAATTATCCATGCACATTAGTCAAGAACTATAGAATTATATCAATATGCAGATCTTAATCTAACTTGACATTAAGCTTCTCAAACTCTTCTAAGTTCTTGATAACCATCAGATAATGATCTTGGACAGACTGCCCATCATGCATCTGAGCCTTAAAAAGTCTCTTAGTGACTTGATATTTAGCTGTGCAACTCTATTCACTAAAAAACACTTGCAAGTGAGCCAACATTTGATGGCTAGTCTTAATGTCTTCATGTTGGCGCTAGAGCTCATCAGACATCGAGCCCAACATGTAATACCTGACTTTATTATCTTCGTCCATTAATTTTTCCAGGGATGCCCTCTGATCAGTGGACGGACGGATGGGCTTGTGAAGTGGGAGGATCCTATTCTAACACATGAGTCAATTTCTCAGAACTCAAAACTATTTTGAAGTTTCGAAGCCAATTCTTATAGTCAGATCTAGTTAGTCTATGGATGTCCAGGATATAGACTAGTGGGTTTGACGTAGATATTTTCTAGTAGAGAGTCAAAGTTTCTGATTAGATTTTATAATTAGACTTAACTAATATATTTAGAAGTTTCATTTTTAAATAAATTAGGCTTTCACTATTTACTCAGATCCCTACAGTTCCTTAGTAGAGATATAAAAATCTTCGTGATTATAGATTTTTAGTGGGTGGTGCGGTTCCACCAACTGGCTCACCACCTCACCTAACAGTTATTGGTGATGGGTCAATCGATGAGTGGACAACACTTGTCCAATGATTCTCTAATCATGGTGCACCCAAACCCAGTTTCTAATTCATGAAGCTCACTATGTCCAAAATATTGCTCCACTCCTTAGTTAAGTCAGATCCATCATTTGCATCAATTGGATTCTTGATTGAATATCTCACTGTATCCAAAATATTAAGTCCAACCCATCCTCCAACCCATAGCATCTAATGCCTAATAGATATGGTTGCATTTTTTTGGTGCAACCGAATCACTATATCCAGTTGAGAACAATCAACCCCGAAAAGGGCCCACACATCTATAATGGTGGAAGATCTTAGACTTAATATTTTTTTAGAGAGATTTAATTTAGGTATCTTTAAACTTGACTTGACTTAGTCATAATAATTATGACTAACTTAGTGGCATGGGTTGGCTCGAATTGTTATCCACCTCAAATCAAAATTGGATCGACACAAATGGCCAGGTAAGTGAGATCGGTTGAAGGGATATGCCATTAACTTGATAAGATTGCATTTAGGTTGAGTAGCTTCCAATTAAAACCAGTCGATCATATCTACCAGACTTATCTTAGACACTAAATTATTGAATCAGAAGCAATCAGATTAGCCTACAATCCAGGCTCGAACTATGGAGCCAATTAGGTCTTGAGTTGATCGAGTCACATCTCAATGTGATTCGATCTTGATCCAGACTTAATCCTATTAGGCTGATTAATTCTAAGCTTTCTTTGATCCCACCTAACTAACTCTTGATTCAGTTTGATTAACCACTAGATCTAATTGAGCTACCCAAGTCCGAATCCAATTTTATGAAGGTGTCTTAGATTTGACAATTCATAATTTTTAGATCTAATTAATTTTATAATCTTAATTCTTAATTAAGTTTGGGTTCATGAATAAAATATGTATCAAAATCCTAGGATTTTAAGATCTAGAATTTTATAGAAAATAAGTTTTAATTTTTAATTAAAGATGAATGCACAGCATTCCTATGCATCATAAGAACACCCAATCGAATGGAAGAATGGGCCTTTAAACCCTACTTTGTTTTATGACTGAATGGCCAAGGGGGATGCCTTAATCATAAATATATTTTCTAAAATAAAATAAGTTAGATCTAAATCATATATCACATATACAATTAAAGATCTAACCTATACATGCCTTGCATACATCTCATGTATCATAACTCAATCAACCATGCATGCTTTCAGATCTGATATATCACATATTATATCTAAAAAATAGAATTTTAAATTTGATCACATCAAAATAAAATTATTCTAGATATTTTATAGAACTATTCTATTACTAGTCTAAGCATGCATCTTTCATATCTCATATGAACAAATTAAAAATTAAAAACTCTATTTTTAATTTTTTAGATTTGGTTATAATAATTATAATATCAAAAAGATAAAAATAAAATATATTTAAAATTATATTTAATTAAATTAATAATATGATTATACTAGACTACACATAGAACTATTCTACTCCTAGTCTAATCATGCATCTCATACATTATAAATCTAAATTATATAATTTTTAATTTTCTAATTTTAGATATAATTACATCTAATGTGATATATAAATTTTTTAATATCAAATCATAAATAAAAATTAAATTAGATCTAAAATAGATCTGAAGAACTACCAATGCAACTCTGATATCAGTTGAAAAAAAAATCTTATTTTTTGCCACAGGATCATCCAGATCTGATCAGATCTGAGATGAATATTTCTATAAAATTCTTACAATCTGATCAAATCTAAGAATTTTCAAATTTGATCAAGATAATCAAATATTAAAATTAAAAATAAATTTAATTTAATTTAATTTAAGTATCTGATTAGATAATCTAATTATCTTGTGATGATCCTGATCATTCCTAAGATTCTAGAATGAGCTACGCACGCGCTTGGCCTCTATCGGTATCCACTTGAGCAAGATCTAAATGTCTTCTTTTCATGAATCTTTCTTCAAAAGATTAGATCTGAATCTGATCTGTAGATCCTTCAAAAGGATCTTGAATGTTGCGTGCTCATCTCACGAATACTATCGCATAAATGCTGAATCTTGTGCCAAAAATCTTGGACCTTCTTCTCTAATTTATGCCCAACTTTTGACAAATAGAAGAGAGAGAGAGGATCAGAGAGGGCTTGGGATATGATAGGGGCGATAGCAACTTGGGCATGGAAAATTATTTCATGCGATACTTACTCTTTAACATGAGAAAGGATTTTAAACCCAATGCCACATAGAGTCCCATTTGATCAAAATAACTAATTTATTTTATTGTTGGGGCTCAAGGATTTATTTTCCACGTAGAGCACTAGATCTCATCTAGTTTTTATGCTAGAAATCAATCAAAAAAAGGGGGCGACATGAGTAGATAAGGAAGAGTCCATTGTGCCTAGGACTCTTTTCTTAAGAGTTTAATTCAAATCAAATTCTATCAAAACCTAGTCAAATCACCACCATAAACTACAAAATTTTGTAAACCCATAGTATTGCTCAAGCTCTATCACATATCCAAAAATTAGAATAAAATGATTTCCATAGAATTTTTTAGAAGCATCTGATCAGGTGACCCTTAATTCTCTCAATTAGGTTAACTTTTAAGCCTAGTCCAATTGCACTAGGAATGGATTTAATTTATACAATTAATCTGATCTAGATTGATTCTAGTCAAATAAAAATAAACCCATTCAAGATGTAGAAATGAGTTAATCAAATTTGACTCGATTGCAATGAATCAAAAAGATTACAGAAGGAGAAAGCTAGGCTCAATCATGTGCTAGCATGATTATCTTAAATCTGATTGGACCTAATCCAAATCAATCAAACTGGATTAGCTTAATTGATGACATCTAGACCCAAACCCTTGTTTGTGTGATCCAGGTAGGTTCAGTTCTATATGGTAATGAGATATGTCATGATTTCTATCATCGATATCATCAAAATACCTTTCGATGGATCAAAACTTTTCTGATTCATCTAATTAGAATGATCGATCATCAAAAGTATTCTAATTACTTCCAAAATCCACTAGTGACACCTAACAGTATATGGTGGTAATCCATCAGAATTAAAAATAAACCTCTCAGTACAGCTACCTATGTGATTGGGTTCTTCTATCTTGAGCTCCAACAGGATTAGGGTTAAGGTAAACTCATCAAGCCCAACATGATGAAAAACATGCAGGGTTTTTGACTTCATTATTTGGGACGTATCTTCTTATGATTTGATTAGGATATTATTTAAATAAACATGGATCATCCCAAATAAAATACTTTACTTGAGAGAAAAATTTATTCTTATCCTGAGTGGTCCAGTGTATAGGAATTTGACTGATGGCTAAGAAATTTACTATGTCAGCATACCATGATTTTGGTGTTACTGATAGCAATTATTCTTCAAGAAAGGACTCATTAACAAGTATTTTCTCAATTGGTGTGATTGCTAGATGAGATAAATGATTTGCCACTATATTTTTAGTACCTTTCTTATCCCTGATCTCTAGGTCAAATTCTTGTAAAAGTAGGATCCATCTGATTAGACATGCTTTAACATCTTTCTTTAAGAGAAGGTACCTAATAGCTGAGTGATCAGAATAAATAATTACATGAGATCCTACTAAATAGGACCTAAAATTTTCTAATATAAATATCATAGTTAAAAATTTCTTTTCAGTGGTTGAGTAATTAAGCTGTGCTTCATTTAAGGTCCTACTAGCGTAATAGATCACTCAAGGTAACTTATCTATCTTTTGACCTAGAACAGCTCCTATGGTATGATCAGATGCATCGTACATGAGCTCAAAAGGTTGAGTTCATATAGGTGGATGAATAATTAGGGCCGAAGTTAATTTATTCTTTAAATTTTTAAAGAACTCGAGAGATTCGAGTGTGAAGTCAAATTTGACATCTTTGGCTAATAAATTAGTTAATGGTCGAGCCACTTTGCTAAAATTTTTGATAAATTACCTATAAAAAGCATCATGTCCAAGAAAAGAGCAAATTTCTTTTATTGATTTTGGTGGTGGAAGGTTTTCAATTAAATCTACCTTGCCTTTGTCCACTTTAATACCTCGTTTTGAAATTACACGACCAAGGACTATGCCTTCCTTAACCATAAATTGGCATTTTTTCTAATTTAAAACTAGATGCTTTTCTTTACATCTTTCTAAAATTAGTCTCAGATGATATAGACATTCAGAGAAGGTAGATCCAAAGATGGAAAAATTATCTATGAAAATTTCATGAAATCTTTCTACCATATCTAAAAAATGCTAGTCATGCACCTTTGAAAAGTTGCTGGTGCATTACATAACCCAAAGGGCATGCATCTGTAGGTAAAGGTTCCTTATAGATAGGTAAAGATAGTCTTTTCTTGATCCTCAGGGGCTATAGAAATCTGGTTGTATCCTAAATAACCATCCAGAAAATAGTAAAAGTCATGCCCAGCTAGTCGTTCTAACATTTGCTCTGTGAAGGGTAGAGAAAAATGATATTTTCGAATAGCTATATTTAATTTTCTATAATCAATGCAGACCCTCATCTAGTTTGAACTCCTATTAGGACCAATTGTTTATTATCATTTTGGATTACTATAACTCCTGACTTCTTGGGTACCACTTGTATTGGGTTTACCTATGAACTATCTGAAATTGGATATATTATTCTATTGTTAAGGAGTTTTATTTTTTCTTTCTTTACAACCTCTTTCATGGCTGGGTTAAGTCTTCTTTGGGGATCTCTTTTTGGCTTAGCATTCTCTAATAGATGAATTCTATGTTGAACAATCGAGGGACTAATCCTCTTTAAATTAGCCATGGTCCATCCTAATGTTTCTTTATGTTCTTTGAGGACTGTCAATAATTCTTCTTCTTGTATAGGGTCTAGGTCTACTGAAATAATTACTGGTAAGATTTTTGATGGATTTAGATATGCATATTTTAGGTGTTTGGAGACTTCTTTTAATTCTATCTTGGGTGTTTTCTCTACTAATGGTCTAGACAATAGTTCAACTGGAGGTTTCCATCTAAGTTCTGTATTGACTGTAGCTAAATCATTGACCTCTTCAAATTTTTCATAGTTTTGATTTGCCATAGTTCCAAGTCAGATTTTCATCACTTAGGTCAATGGGTTCATAAACATTGTCCTGTATCAAGTTGAGGTCACTTGATTTATTTCTGACGGGTTAAAAATATTTAGGTCTGTGGTCATATTACCAAAGAAAAGTTTCATTAGACCATTTTGGTAGTTGATTTGGGTATTGGTTGTGGCTAGAAATGATCTACCTAGTATAACTGGGTTATGGTCATTTGAATTTATTACAGGTTCAGTTTCTAAAATCACAAAATTTACTGGGTAGATAAAATCACCAACCTTCATTAATACATCCTCTATTATTATCCTTAGTACTTTTAAAGATCGATCTGCTAACTGTAAAGTTATTCCTATAGGCTTTAATTTCTACAACTCTAACTTTTCATAAACTGAATAAGATAGTATATTGACACTCGCTCCTAAATCTAATAAAGCCTTATTAATGAGGTTTTTTTCTATGATGTAAGAAATAGTGGGAGACCCTGGATCTTTATGTTTTACTGGCACATGGTTTGATAGGTATGAACTCACACTAGCTACTAGGAAGGCTCTCTTAGGTACATTGGTGGTTTTTTTTCTGGTACACAAGTTCTTAAGAAATTTAGCATATGATGGAACTTGTTGGATCATATCTAATAAAGGAATATTTGTTTTAACTTGTTTAAAGACTTCTAGGATTTTGTTTGGTTGGGCTAAGTTTTGGTTGGACTTTAATCTAATAGGAAAGGGTGCTACAATCTTGGGTATTGGTCCAACTAATTTTGGTGTGGGCTTTGCTGGTGAATCAAGTTTTGTTTCTTTAGGTTCTTCAGATTGGCTATGTTCAAATATTGGTTCAGATAGTTGGTATTTTACTTCTTCTTCTGGGCCTTCATATGTGCCCACATGGTTATATATTTGTTTTCCAGATCTTAGTGTATGGATAGCATTTAGTTGGTTAATCTATGCATCCTGCTGAGGTTTTTGATTGTTTTGAGTTCTAGGGTTAGCCTCAGATTGACTTGGCAATCTATCCTTTTCTCTTTCACTTACAGTATTAGCCAACTATCCTAATTACACTTCTAAATGAGTTATTACTTGTGTGTTTGTCATTAGCAATTGATCATTGGCTTGCATAAAAGTGTTAAGGGTAGTTACATTATCAGTGGTTGATTTTGTCAGGGTTTCTAGGCTTTTTTCTAAAGAGTTTAATTTCTTTTCATTATTGTTAAAGCTTGGTGGGTTATTTGTTGTAGGGTTAGGCCTTGTGTTTGATTGATTGAAGCTAGGATCGCCTATATTTGGACCTCCTGACCATGAAATATTAGGATGGTTTCTCCATCCTGGGTTATAAGTGGATGCATAGAAATTATTATTTGGTCTTTGATATATTGCATTAGCCCATGCAAACTCATTTTCTATTGGTTTAATCAGGAAGAGACATTCCTCTGTAACATGGTCTGGTGCACCGCAACCATCACACACGGGTGCAAACACTTGGTTTACATTGGTAGGTCTCTACAATTCTAAGGCCTCTAATCTTCATTGTAAAGTAGCTATTTTGGCTTCTGCACTAGGGTTGTTGGGACTTGGTGCATACCATCTCTTGCTAGCATAGGCTTTCTAGTTGCCTTCCATTACAGACTCTTTTCTACTAGGTCCTCTAAAAATTGTCAGGTCTCATTAGGTTCCTTGTGCATGAATTGGTCTTAGCATAACCTCTATGTTTTTACTCCATGGTGTAGACATTAACTCAAGAGGTTCCTAAATTGGTCTAAATACTTCTAGAAAGACTCTTCCCCTAATTGATAAAATTGATTAATTTTATTTCTTAACTTGGCTATTTTGTGATGTGGAAAGAACTTCCTCAAGAATACTTTTATAAAGCCATCCTATGTTGTGATCGAGTGGTTGGGTAGACTATATAACCATGTTTTTATATTTTTCTTAAAGAACAAATTAATCAACCTAAGTTTAATAGCATCTTCTGAGAGTTGGTGTATCCTCATAGTATCACATACTTTCTCAAATTCTCTAATAAAAATATTTGCATCCTCAATCCCGGTGAATTTAGGGAGCATGTTGATGATTTGAGGTTTAATTTTAAAACTGGTTGCAATGGTCTGAGATAATTGGATACAAGATGGTTGAGCTGACCCAATTGGATAGCAGAAGTCTTTTAGTGTTTGAGGTTCTTGATCTATCTCACTCATTGTGGACTTAAAAATTTCTTGGATTAGGATAGGGTTTGGATCTATTCTTACTAATTGACCAAATTTTCTTTTCCAAGTTGCTATTTTATAATATTTTTTTTTATTTTTAATATATAAATATATATATATATATATTAAGTTTTTAGAGAGATAAGAGAAAAGAAAGAAGAGGATTCAAAAGATGAGGCCTAAGGAGTCCTAAATCTAGAGATGAAAGAGAGAAGAGTGCTTTAATTAGGTTTAAATTTGGTGTTAATTACAATCAAGTTAAGCAAGCATGAACTCTCTATCCTAGGTTAACCTAGATCTAGATAGCTCCTAACTATTCCAAGATCATCTTTGAGCACTCCAAGTCTAAAATTGGCTAATTGATTTGGCTAGGTAAGTGTAAGATGTGGAAGGTTTCCTACTTATTGTTTCTCTTAGACACCAACTGAATTGGCTAGGTCAGACAACGAAACCAATTAAAAATCATAATCTTTGAACCACTTGCCTTAGATATTGAGTAATTAATCAATCTGAACCCTGTCCAACTCTAAAGTTTTCTTATCCTAATGAGCTCGAATATCCTAGGGCCAATGTGTAATTGATTTTAAATTAAGATACGAATCAATGTAATATGAAGGATGGTGGTTTGTGGGCTAAGAAAGGATGAAGGATGGTGGTTTGTGGGCTAAGAAAGGATGATCAAATTTCCATCTTATCTTGTTTAATAAGTTGTGCCCTTAGAGTATATTATGAATATGCAATACAAACAAAACAAGATGTCCAAACCTATTAAAAATTAATTTTATATTATGTTTGTAGTTATACTAGATTAATTAAGTATTATGAGATGTCAATGATTTTTTAAAGAGTTTATAGTTTTATCTTTTTATAGATATTTTTTTAGTTTTTTTACTATGTTATTTTGCAAAAAAAAGTAAATTCAAGTGATTAAATCTTAAAGAGCAATAAATTAATCCAAATTATATAAAGCAAAAGTTAATATGAAAGATAGTAATAATTAGAAAAAATTAAAAAGTAATAAAAATTTATTTTTATATTTTTATTTTTAACTAATTAATTAATTTTTAATTACTTGAAGCAATCATGTTACAATCTTTGACAATGGCACCAAAATTTTGATTGCTTATCATTATAGCAATAAATAAAACTTAAACCAAATTTTATTATTTAGAATAGTGGTGAGTCGGGTGCTGATTTTCTCGAAGATTGAAGGCTAAGTTATATTTAATTTAATTAAAAATAAAATTTTAAATTTAGTTTTAAAGTAAAAATTTGAATAAGTAGTTTAAAGAGAGACAATTGATAGTTTAACAAATTAAAATAAAAAGAAAGTAACTACTTAATTAATTAGCATTTTTAGAATTAATGAAAGGTATTCTGAAATTTCGAATCCATCTCTAGTAGGGTTGTGAAATTTTTTTTTAATATAAAAATTTATTATTTTTAAGCATTTAGTTATAATTATAATTTATTTTCTTAGAGTATGAATTATATCTCTTGATAATGATCTATCTCTATGAAATTATAAATTATACGATACTTTAATTCTTAAAAATTAGAACATGACTTTTAATAATTTTTTAAAAATAAATTATTAAATTAAGTACAGACTGCATCTGTCAATCACAATCCATTTCGATGAATATAATTTATTTAAATCTTTAATCAATAATAAGCATGTGAAAAAGTCAAAATCTCATGCATAAAAAGATAAATTTTGTTAAAAACTAGGTAGGAGAACATATTTGGATAAAAAGTAATTACAAAAGTTTAAGAAAAGAAAAGTACAATCCATATTAGAAGACTTCATCTACTCTTCCAGAATTTAGCTCCTTAGCCATGCATGGTTGATGATCTGCTCGCTCCCAGCATCTTCAAAGTTGCTTTGATGATAGATGGAAGAAGAAAGGAGGAAGAAAGAAGGAAAATAGAGAGAAAGAGAGGGAGGAGACTCTATTTTGCTAAGAGAGGAGAAAGATTTGGCATAGAGGATTTGTCTCTAGCTTGATACATGAGGGAGGTTTAAATAGAGGAAGAAATAGAGCTTGTGGAGTTCCTTTTGAAGTCAAAATTTGAGTTTGGATCTAATTAAACTTTGTTGAGAAGTCCTGGCTATTGTATCTTGATCGAACTCCCTAAAAAATATCAAAAAACCACCTCCCAACATCAAGATCAATGTCGGATTGAATCTGGGCTATTGGATCTCTCAATCGATTGGATTTCAGCCATTCGATCGCACGTAGAAAGGCTGAGAAATTTTAATCAAAGTTGGAAGCTACCCTTTGCCATTGGATTTTGATCGACAATGATTTCATCTATAGGATCGTGCAACTGAACCTCCGCCCCGCTTGTGAGCCATGTCAAAACTCGGTTCACTATAGTCCCTACACAATTAGAAGCCACCATGCCAGACAGAAAGGCCAAAAAGCCCTTGAATGCCATGATTGTTTTTTTGTGGACCCTTTAAGGGTCCACGCCTACCATGCTGTATGTGGTCCACCATAGACTGCATGGAAAAATGATGTCACCCTGACATTAGCCGAATGAGAGAGCTGGGCTGCGGGCTTTGGCTTCACACGTGCATGGGCTGGGCTTAAGTAAGATGCTGGTGGACTGGGCGATCGGGCCGAGTTTCTCTAGACTGAACCAGTTTGCTAGATGGTCGGCCGATCGGTTTAATTTTTTTTTTTGTTTAAACTTTTGGGCTTCATTAAAATTCCAATTTAGCTTCGATTTCATGAAATTTGATTCGTTTGAACTAGAAAATTGAGCTTTTTGTATTGATGAACTTTTTTTCTATAAAATATTAATAAAAATATTATTTTTTAAAATAAATTTAATTATTATATATTTTAATACTTTTATTTAATAATTTATGATAATTATAAAATTTCTATAAGCTTAAAACCTTTAAGGGGAGTATAACATATTTTACTTATGCAGACTTTGGCTTAAGTTTTAAATCAATTTTTTTCTACTTTCCTTTTCCCTCCTTGATTATGTCAAAAAGAAAGAGTAGTATAACATGTTGAGCATATTGAAAAATATGTTCCAAAGCCAATCATCAGCCTGTTAACGATTGAGCTACTTTGTAGTTGTAATTGATTTATTAATGAATAAAATATTTATTTTGGCATTTTCATCACAAAGTCTACATCTTCTAATGAACTCCATTGTTGTAATGAAGTTCTTAAAACTATTTAGTTTTTAATAAAGAGAGGATTTATCAATTTATCCTTAAATAGTTCATGACCAAATGATATGCTGTTAATTAAGACGACAGCATTTATCGAGCATAGGTCATTGCATGCCATATAGGTTGGTTGTCCTCTTAACCAAGGAGTATGGAAACACTGGTATGACATACAAGTGAGATGTAAGGGTACATCATCATTGAATGTGATCAACTTCAGAGCATTCTGCTATCGAGAATTGCTCTGATGGGATATAGGTATAAGTATCCCTTAGACTTGAGATCACCATAGTGGCTTGCAAGCAATTCATTATGCTTTGATACCAGACTAACTGAATTTCTAATTCAGTAATGAAAGGTTTCTGGGCATAGTTAAGTACTTGCGAAGTCAGTGAGTGATCAAGATGGGATTGACCACTCCAAGAGTTGGAGAAGAATGCATCACTATATTTTAATATAGCAAAATCTTGGCCAGGATAATCCATGAGATGGATTTGGTATTTTGAAATATAATATGGATGAACTAATCAGGGTTGACAGTTAAACTCTAAGGTATCCAACGAGCATTTTGGTCAAGGGGATGAATTATATAGAAACTATATCCACAAGGATTCTAAGGATGTTGTTCTACATATTCGACCTATCCGACCGTTAGGTATCATTGCTAGATGGTCACTTTGATTGGTATAGAAATTTATTTCTATGATACCGACTTAGGTTCAAATCTATGAGGTCACACACATAATAATTCTCAATCTGATTGGTTGGTTTATTGATAATTAGGAATCATTATCGGATTAAACAATCAATACGATTAATGTTTAACCTAGTGTAAGTATTGCAGAAGGATCGATTAGCAATTGAATTGCTAATTAGCTTAATTTGATTAATCCTGAGGGTTGAGATTATGTCTAATTAAATATAATTTAATTTAATTTGATTTGGACTTGATTGGATCAAGTTCAATTGATTTATTGGATGAGCCAATTGCAAGAAAGAACTAGTCCTAGTTCAATTAGAACTTGTATTAACCTAATCTCTAATTTGATTAAAAATTAAATTATAATTAAATTTGATTTAATCTAATTTCATTAAAGTCTTGGTTTGACTAAGACCTAATCTAGTTTGGTTAGATCTATTTTAATTTAATTTGATTAAAGAAATCATATTTGATCAAGTCAAAATAGGAATCCTAGTATGACTAGGAATCCCTAACCTTGCACCACCTTAGTCTCAACACCCCCCACGCTCTTCTTGCAATTTTTGTGCATGGAAACTCCTCTCCCCAAGCTCTTCACACACACCCCATCTCTCTCTCTCTCCTTCTTATATGGCAAGTAGTTGTGGACCAAGTCAAAGGAAGGTAGTTTATTTTGTTTTCAAATTCTATATGATAAAATCCTAACAAACCAAAACTCTCCCCATATTGTGCCACCCACACCTCCTATTTTTCCTTTAAAACATTTGGTGGAATAGAGGGAATTTTGTGCACCCCTTGCTGATGGTCCATGATAGAAAAATGGGAGGGGGCGCCCAAGAGTTGGGCACTCCATATATTGCCTTATTTGGACATACCTTGTCTAGGTATTTGACCTAGACAAGGATTCCTACATAACTCTATATAAGAAGGGTCTTTGGACCTAATTTTTTATGAGAAATTAGATTTGAGAGAGGGCATTTGGGGTGTGGGAAAATCTAGAGAGAAAGAGCTAGGGCATGGGACTTTGTAGAGACACAATATCTTATGTCTTGGAGAGAGAAACAAGGAAGAAGAAGGGTTTTCTTTCAAGATTTTTCTTCTACATCACTTCCTCCATATTTTATGAGTTTTGAGAGTATCTCTAATTCACAAAGTCTTTCTTCTTCCTTCTACTTATTGTAGAGTCTAGGAATCAAAGAAAAAAATTTAGATCAACCATCAAAGTAAGATCAGCACAGTACTAGCATACTGTGCTAATTTCCAGCCATTGGATTTTTGATCAATGATCGAGGGCTCGTTTGGACATGTTACAGAGGCTGGACATGTGTGTGGCTTAGAGCATCAACCTCAGCCAAGGATTAGTGAGTTAAAAAGTCTAACTTTCAAAGGTAAGAAAGATCTAATCTTCTTTATGATATCCAGATTTGATCTAGAGTTGTTCTATTATTGATATGATCAAAATGAAGTTTTCTAATCTTTTAATTTTTGATTTAATATCATGATTTAATTATGTAATAAGATGCTAGATCTAGGATTTTTCTTATATTTCTATGAATTAATATGATTAATTCATGTCTTTCGCTGCATATATCTAAAAAAGTTTCAAAATCTAATCCTGAAACTCTAGATCTATTTCCTTCAGAGCATACATTGGTATAAGCAAATGTTAAAGTTTCATACTTAAATGTTAAAGTTTCACACTTAGTGTTAATATTTCATACTTAAATGTAATGTTTTGGGTATAATATTAAAAGTCTATACTAAATTGCTAAATCTCTTTATTTTTGGATGCTATTGTTAGATGTGTGCCCTAGAAGCTAGATTGGCTAACACTTATAATACACTTCAAAGAGCAATTTTATAATTTTGACTATAAATTAATAAAAGAATTATTTTTCTATCATAGTGTATATTTAAAGTATCTATAATACATCTTTTGAGCTAATGTTAATGATAATTCATATTTTCAAGAGTTAAAAATTTAAGACATGAATTTTCATAATTAACTCATAAATTGCTCCTAACCGTAGGATCATCATGGGGATGGTGATCGATCTAAAAGGTTGGTATACAATCACTTTCTTAGAGTAGATGAGTTTTGAGTTTATGATGTAGAGACACTGGAGCAAGAGTATAGGTAATCGTTAAAGAACAAGGACATCAAGCATGACCATCTTGAGCAGTCATAAGGAAGTCTATCTTCTCATCGATGATTGGTTTAATGCTGTAGTGGTGCATCTGATTCTTTGACCTGAGGTACATCAGTAGTTTACCTTAAGATGTTATAGTTTGACTACACCATAATCGATCTCCTAGCCATTCAAAATCCTAAGGTGTGTGTTGGCTATAGTATGTTCATTATAAGAATCAGATTGTACCAATAAGAGATCTACCTATCTTGATAGATGAGGAGTAGGCCTATGATGATCATAAGATTGAGTCCATAAGCCCATGGCCATGGCAATATGAAGATGATAGAAAGAGTTTCTATTAGGATTTCATATCGAATTTGAATTGAATGATTAATTCATATGACGAACATTGGATTTAATGAGTTCACCTTAACCCTAATCCTATTAAAGCTCAAGATAAAAGAACCTAATTACATAAGTAGTTGCACTGAGAGGTTCATTTTTAGCTCTGATGGGTTGCTACAAAATATAGCTAGGTATCACTTATGGATCTTAGGAGCAATTAAAATGATCTTGATGATCGATCATTCCAATTGTATGAATTAAAAAAATTCTGATTCATCGAAAGATGTTTTGATGATGTTGAGGAAGAGATCATGATATAACTCATTATCATATGGAACTGAACCTAATTGGGTCACACAAATAAGGATTTAGATCTGGATATGATCAATCAAGCTTACCCAATTTGATTGATTTGGGTTAGATCTAATTAGATTCAAGAAAATCATGCTAGCACACGATTGAGCCTAACTTTTTCCTTCTATAGTGTTTCTAGTTCGTCTTGGTTAAGCTGAATTGGTTTGGGCTCACCAAAAAATCCTATATGGGTTTGTCCTTGTTTGACTGGAACTTATCTAGATCAAAAAAGGATTGTCTTAATCCATGAGATGGAAATAATGTTAGGTGTGTGCCCTAGAAGCCAGATTGGCTAACACTTGTAATACACTTCTAAGGGCAAACTTATAATTTTGACTTAAAAAATTAATAAAAGATTATTTTCTATCATAGTGTGTTTGTTTGAAGTATCTGTGATACATTTTTTGAGTTAATGGTAATGATAATTCATATTTTGAAGAGTTAAAAATTTAAGGTATGAATTTTCATAATTAACTTATAAACTGCTCCTAACAATAGGATCGTCACAAGGATGGTGATTGATCTAGAAGGTTGGTGTATAATTGCTTTCTTAGGATAGATGAGTCTTGAGTCTATGGTATGGAGACACTAGAGCAAAAGTATAGGTACTCATTAGAGAATGAGAGCACTGAGCGTGACCACCTTGAGTAGTCACAAGGAAGTCTACCTTCTCGTCGATGACTGGCTTGATGCTACAGCGGTGTGTCTGGTTCTTTGACCTGAGGTACATCGATAGTTCACCTTGAGGATGTTATTATTTGAGTACATCATAACTCAATCTCCTAGCTATTCGAAATTTTGAGGTGTATGTTGGCTATAGCATGTTCATTGTCGGAATTGGATTGCACCAGTAAAGGGATTTATCTACCTCAGTAGATGAGGAGTAGCCCTATGATGATCATGAGATCGAGTCCATAATATTAGATGTGTATCCTAGAAGCTAGATTGGCTGACACTTGTAATACACTTCTAAGGATAATTTTATAATTTTGACTATAAATTAATTAAATAATTATTTTCTATTATAATGTGTATTTAAAGTGTCTGTGATACATCCTTTGAGTTAATTATAATGACAATTCATATTTTTAAAAGTTAAAAATTTAAGACATGAATTTTCATAATTAACTCATGAACTGTTCCTAATTGTAGGATTATCATGAGGATGGTGAACGATCAGGAAGGTTGGTATACGATTGCTTCCTTAGGATAGAAGAGTCTTAATTCTATGGTGTGAAGACACCAAAGCGAGAGTATATATACTCGTTAGAAAATGAGGGCACTGAGCGTGACCACCTCGAGCAGTCATAAGAAAGTCTACCTTCTCATCGATGACTGGCTCGATGATGTAGTGGTGTGTCTGGTTCTTTGATCTGAAGTGCATTGGCAGTTTACCTTAAGGGTGTTATAGTTTGACTACACCATAACTCGATCTTGTAGCCATTTAGAATTCTGATGTGTATATTGGCTATAGTATGTTCATTGTAGGAATTGGATTGCACTAATAAGTGATCTATCTACCTTGGTTGATGAGAAGTAGCCCTATGATAATCATGAGATCGAGTCCTCAAGTCCATAGTCATGGCAGCGTGAGGATGATAGAAAGAGTTTCTATTAGGATTTCACATTGGATTCGAATCAAATGATTAATTTATATGATGGATGTTGTGTTGAGAAATGTATCCTAAAGCCAAATATCTAAGTGGTAGATGATTGAAATTAGTATATGAATTATCTAATAATAATAGTTATTTGGCTGATTCATCATAAAAATTCTATCTTTCTTAATTGAACTCCTGAATTATGATGAAGTTTTTAGCACCACAATCAATTGATAAAGAAGTTTTTATTGGATGGTTATTAAACTATTCACGATCAAATGATAAGTTATTAATAAAGATGATAACTTATCGAGTGTAGATTGCTGTATGCCATATGCATTGGTTGTCCTCATAACCAAGTAGTGTATAGACACTGATATGACATTCAGGAGAGATATAGGAGTACATCTATACTGAACATGACCAATGTAGCACTCTACAGTCAAGAGTAGAAAGGTAAGGCTAATGGATATAAGTTTTCCTCCAATCTAAGATTATCATGGTGACTTGCAAGCAACTCACTATACTTTGATACCAAACTGCCTGTATTTCTAATATAGGTTCGAAAGATTTTTGGATACGGTTAAGTACTTGTAAAGTCAGTGTATGAGTCAAGATAGGATTGACCACTCCTGATTAACTTTAGTAGCTCACCCACAGACAAACGAAGAGGTCGAAGTAATTAATAGAACCCTGCTGCAAGGTATCAAAGCAAGGCTTAAGAGGGCAAAAGGGACTTGGATAGATGAACTCTATCATATGCTCTAGGCTTACCAAACTATCCAAAGATTGCCAATAGGAGAAACTCCATTTGCTTTGACCTTCGGAACTGAAGCTGTCATCCCGATAGAACTTAAACTCCCATCAGCATGAGTTGTGGCATTCAATAAACAGTGCAATTCACAGGACCTAAGGGCTAACCTCGACTTGATGGAAGAAAAATGAAAAAAAGCTCAAGTTCGGATGGCAGCCCACAAGCAAAAAATAGCTCGCTACTACAACTCAAAAGTCAAAGGTAGAATATTCAAAGTGGGGGACTTGGTACTTCGGCGAGCAGCTATTTCACAATCTCAAAATTAAGGAATGCTTGCTCCAAATTGGGAAGGTTGATATGAAGTAGAGGAGGTCGTCCGGCCCAAAACTTACCGCCTGAAGGAGCTCGGAGGAACAACACTCCCACGACCTTAGAATTTAGAAAATTTGAGAATGTACTACCAATAATTTTCTTTCAATAAAACTCCTTCATTTCAATATTATTATTTCTTGGTGCAAAAACTATATGATGACAGAAAAGAAGCAATCAAAAAGTAGTCATGTTGAGAATAGGAGGAGAACCTCGTCCTAACATGAGCAAGTCGAAGACCTCCGATTATTTAAGATAGGAGGAGGGAAGAGGACCATTCAATGGCCCATTTATGCCCCTATTGCCATGTTAGGAATAGGAGAAAAACCTCATCCTAACATGGGTAAGTTGAAGACCTCTGGTTATGTAAGACAGGAGGAGGAAAGAGGCCCATTCAATGGCCCATTTATGCCCCTATTGCCATGATAGGGATAGAAGGAGAACCTCGCCCTAACATGAGCAAATCGAAGACCTTCGGTTATTTAAGACAGAAAGAGGAGAGAGGCCCATTCAATAGCCATTTGTTCCCCTATTGCTATGTTAGAAATAGGAGGAGAACCTCATCCTATCATGAGCAAGTCGAAGATCTCCGATTATTTAAGACAAGAGTAGGGGAGAGGCCCATTCAATGGCCCATTTGTGCCTCTATTGCTATATTAGGAATAGGAGGAGAACCTCATCCTAACTTGAGCAAAGTCAAAGACCTCATTAATTTAAGATGGAATGAGGGGAGAGGCTCATTCAATGGCCCATTTATGCCCCTACAGCCTTATTAGGAATAGGAGGAGAACCTCGTCGTAACTTGAGCAAGGTTGAAGGCCTCTTTTGTTAGATATATGTGCCCTAGAAGCCAAAATTGGCTGACACTTGTAATACACTTCTAGGGGCAAAATTATAATTTTGACTAAAATCAATAAAATAGGTTATTTTCTATCACATATGTGTATTTAGTGTCTGTGATACATCCTTTGAGTTAATGGTAATGATAATTCATATTTTCAAGAGTTAAAAATTTAAGACATGAATAATCATTATTAACCCATAAAATGCTCCTGACCATAGGATCATCACGAGGATGGTGATTGATCCGGAAGGTTGGTGTACAATCGCTTCTCTTTAGTAGATGAGTCTTGAGTCTACGGTGTGGAGACACCGGAGCGAGAGTACAGGTACTCGTTAGAGAACGAGGGCACTGAGCGTGACCACCTCGAGTAGTCATTAGGAAGTCTACCTTCTCGTCAATGACTGACTCGATGCTGCAGTAGTGTGTCTGGTTCTTTGACCTGAGGTGCATCGGCAGTTCACCTTGAGGGTGTTATAGTTTGACTACACCATTACTCAATCTCCTAGCCATATGGAACCCTGAGGTGTATGTTGGCTATAGCATGTTCATTGTAGGAACTGGATTGCATCAAGATGGAATCTATCTACCTCGGTGGTAGAGGAGCAGCCCTATGATGATCATGAGAATCAAGTCCAGAAGCCCATGGCCATGGCAGAGTGAAATAATAGAAAGAGTTTCTATTTAGATTTTCACATTGGACTTCGAATCGAATGATTACATCATATGACAGAGACTAGGGTTTGACGAGTTCACCTTAACCCTAATCTGATCGGGGCTCAAGATAGAAGAACTTAATCACACAGGTAGCTGCACCAAGAGGTTCGCATTCAGCTCTGATGGGTTGCCACCATATACTGCTAGGTGTCACTGGTGGATTTTGGGAGCAATTAGAATGATTTAGATGATCGATCATTCTAGCTGTTCGAATCAGAAGAGTTCTGATCCATCGAAAGGAGTTTCGATGATGTCGATGATAGAGATCATGACATATCCCATTACCATACAGAACTGAACCTAACTGGGTCACACAAAATAAGGGTTTGAATCTGGTGATCATCAATTGAACTGATCTAGTTCAATTGATCTGAATGAGATTCAATTAGGTTCAAGGAAATCGTGCTAGCACTCGATTGAACCTAACGTTCTTCTTTTACTATCATAAATAGTTGTCCTAACTGAGCCAAAGGAATTTGTGCTCGATCAGAGGCCTTCACTTGGACTGACTGGAGCCTGTCCAGGTCAGAAAAGGGTTGTCTTATTTTTGTAAGACAATACCTGCCATTTTTGGTCACCTACCATTTCTCATCCTTTGACTTTGGTCAAAAGTCTGACTTTTGATTGGTCAAATGTTGATCATTGATACTTTGACTTCCGTCCATGTGTCATGCACCTATTGGAGAGCTGGTGGGGGCTTGTCCCCCTGCCAGAACCTGGCAAGGAGGAGGGCGCACGCCCCTTGACGTGCGCCCAAGTAGGAGGCGCCCAAGAGTCCCTATTTGGCATGCGCCCAAGCTGGAGGCACCCAGGAGTACCTGTTGGATAGGGACTCCATCTCCTTTTTGGATTTCGATTAGACTCCTCCTAAGAACAAACTTTGACTGATCTTAGGCATCATCTAAGGAGGAATCCAAGGGACTCCATTCCCACTAATCAGATTTAGATTTGATTTCACAAGAGTTGTGATTGGTTGGGAAGAAGAGAAGTTGGATCACACATAGTCTATAAAAAAGATCCTACGCCCAACTCAAAAAGCAATGCAATTCCCTACACCCCAAGGCTGCCTCTCTCCTCCTCCAGGCCAAGACTATCTTCTCCCTCTCCTCTCCATGTCCAAAAGTAGTTTTGGGATCTTGGTTGGTGCAATTCCAGATCAAGAGAAAGGCGATCAGAAAGCTAGAAGGCTGCGCTGCTGCAAAGGACGACTGCTGATCTTCAAAAGAGTTTTGAAGATCCTCCAGATCAGATCCAGATCTGATTTTTGGAGATGTGATAGAGAAGAAGAGGATCTCTAGATCCAACCCTGAGTGGATACCGGTAGAGGCCAGGCACTTGCGTGGCTAGATCCAGAACCTTCCGCTGCTTATCAGGATCATCAAAGGGATAATAGGATTACCCAACATCAAGGTAAATTAAATTTGATTTAATTTATCTATTTTATTTTATTTATTAAAATAATAAGAATTAGATCTAAAATATCTAGATCTGATTTGAGATTAAAGAGAAAATTTTTGAAATATATCTCTTGATCTGATCAGATCTGAACGAACCTGGTCCGAAAAATCAGGATTTCCCTTCAACTGGTATCAGAGCCAAGGTTCTAAAAGTATTTAGATCTAATTTTAAATTTATTTTAATTAAAAAATAAGTGATTTTAGATGTCACATGAGATGTGATCAGATCTGAAATCAGAAAAAATTAAAATTAAATGATTTGGATCTAAGATTAGAAAATATGCATGACTAGTTCTAAAATAGAATAGTTCTATAGAATAGTCTTGCATGTTTTTGATTTAATTTGATTAAATCATATTTTAGATCTTATTTATTTACTATTTTTTGATATTATAATTATTATAATAACATCTAAAAAATAGCAAATAAAATTATTTAATTTTAAATATCATATGAGATATGATTGATGCATGTCTAGACTAGTTGTAGAATAGTTCTACATAATTGTCTAGATTAGAATTTATTTTGATTAGATCAATTTAAATCTAATTTTTTAGATTATTATGAGATAATTTAGATCTAAAAATATGCATGATTTGATACATGAGATGTATGCAAAATATGCCATGATTAGATCTAATTTGTATATGAGATATATGATATAGATCTAAAACTATTTTGTAGTATTACATGTTCCTGATTAAGGCGTTCCTCTTGGCCGTCCGGTCATAAGAATGAAGAAGGATTTAAAGGCCCTCTCTTCCCATTCGATGGGGTGTTCTTATGACGTGTAGGGGTGCTGCGTGTTCGTCCTTAATCAGAAACCCAAAACTTACTTTCTGCAAAACCCTAGATCCTGAAACCCTAGGATTTATTGTGCATATTTTATTTATGAACCCTACTTAATTAAGAATTAAGATTATGGAATATTAATTAGGTCTAAAATTGAGAATTTCAGATCTAAGACATATTCATAATACTGGGTTCGGGCTTGGGTAGCTCAATTAGGTCTAAGCGGTTGATCAAACCGAATCAAGAGTTGGTTAGATGGGATCAACAATGCTTAAATTGACCAGCCTAATAGGATTAAGTCTGGGTCAAGATCGAGTCACGATCAAGCAAGACCTAATTAGGCTCAGAGGTTAGAGTCTGGATTGTAGGCTAACCCAATTGGTTCTGGCTCAACAATTTGGTGTCTAAGGTAAGTTTGGCACATACGACCGACTGGTTTTTAATTGGAAGCTACTCGACCTGAATGCATTCTTGTACGAGTTAATGGCATATTCCTTCCACCGGATCTCACTTACCTGGCCATATCTGTTGACACAGTTCTGATCTGAGGTGGTCAATAATCCGAGCTAACCCATGCCACTAGGTTAGTCATAATTGTTATGACTATGACAAGTCTAGTTTAATGAGACCTGAATCAATTCTCCCTAAGAAAAGATTAAGTCTGAGGTCTTCCACCATTGTAGATGTGCGGGCCCTTTCCGGGGTTGATTGTTCTCGGACTGGATACAGTGGCTCAGTTGCACCGGAAAAGATGCAACCATGTCTATTAGGCATTGGATGCTATGGGCTGGAGGATGAGTTGGGCTCAATATTTTGGATACGGTGAGAGACTCAATTAGGAACCCAGTCTATGCAAATGGTGGGTCTGACTTAACTAAGGAGTGGATCAATATTTCCGGATACGGTGAGATTCATGAATTAGAGACCAAGTTTGGGTGCACCATGATTAGAGAATCATTGAACAAGAGTTGTTCACTCATTGGCTAACCCATCACCAATAACTGTTAGGTGAGGTGATGAGTCAGTTGGTGAGACCGCACCACCCACTAGAAATCATTAATCATGGAGATTTTTCGCATCTCTACAGAGGGAGTGTAGGGATCCGAGAAAATAGTGGGAGCTAATTTGTTTAAAAATAAAATCCCTAAATAAATTGGTCAAGTCAAAATTACAGTATCTAACTAGAATCTTTGACTCTCTACAGGAAAATGTCTGCGTCCAACCCATTGGCACGTATCCTGGACACACATAGACTGACTGGACCCAATTATAAAGATTGGCTCAGGAACTACAAAAAATTGTTTTGGGTTCAGAGAAGTTAACCCATGTTTTGGACCAGGACCCTCCCACCTTACTTACCAGCCCGTCCATCCACTGAACAGAGAGCGTCTCTGGAAAAAATGGATTAGACGAAGATAATAAGGCCAGATATTACATGTTGGGCTCGATGTCTGATGAGCTCCAGCGCCAACATGAAGATATCGGGACTGCTCGCCAAATGTTGGCTCACCTACAGGAGATGTTTGGTGAACAGAGTCGCGCAGCCAAATATCAAGTCACGAAATGACTTTTTAAGGCTAAGATGCGTGATGGGCAGTCAGTCCAAGATCACTGTCTGACAATGATCAAGGACATGGAAGAGCTTGAGAAGCTCGGTGTGAAGTTGGACTTGGATCTGCAGAATGATATTATTCTGCAATCCTTGACTGATGCATATGGGCAATTCATCATGAATTACCACATGCATAAACTTCAAAAATTCCTTGGCCGAATTAATGAATATGCTGGTTACCGCTGAGCTTTCTATGAAAGGTTCTAAAGGCTCAGTTCTTGCTATGGAACGGACTTCTTCCAAAAGAAAGTCTTATGGAAAGAAAAAGAAGTCTGTGAAAAAGCAAAAGGTGGAAGGATCAAAGAAGAAGAAGGCAGAAGCCGAAGAAGAAGGCCGATGGTCAAAGGAAAGTGTTTCCATTGCAACAGCGACGGCCATTGGAAGCGGAACTGCCCTACTTACCTGGCCACCCTGAAGAACAAGAAGGAAGGTCCTTCTGGAGGTATGCTCGTTATTGAGTCTAACCTTACGGATTTCTTCTGCATCCAGTTGGGTGCTTGACTCTGGTTCTAGTGCTCATCTGTGCACTTCTATGCAGGGTCTTGAGGATAGCAGGAGGCTGAGGGATGGAGACATGATCCTACGCATCGGTAATGGAGCAAGAGTTGCTGCAGTAGCCGTGGGAACATACCCTCTTCGATTACCATCTGGTTTAGACTTAGTTTTGAAAGACTGTTATTATGTGCCTGCAGCTAGCAGGAATTTGATTTCTGTTTCATGCTTAGCACAAGAAGGCTATGTGATTACCTTCTTTAAGGACCATTGTAACATTCTTTATGAAAGAAATAAAATTGCAAATGGTTTCCTTATTAATGGTCTTTATCAGCTACATATTGATGTACCTATTCTAACTATCGAGCAAAACGTGAATGCCAAACGACCTAGGGATAGTCCAAACGACAGATATCTATGGCACCTGAGATTAGGTCATATAGCAGAAGATAGGATCAACAAATTGGAGAAAAATGGGCTATTGAGTCCATTGACTTTCGAGTCATATCCAACTTGTGAATCTTGTCTTCAAGGCAAAATGACTAAACTCCCTTTTGTTGGACATGGGGAGAGGGCCACAGATCTCCTTGCCCTAGTACATACTGATGTGTGCGGCCCATTTGATGTGCCGGCTAGAGGCAATTTTGTCTACTTCATTACCTTTACCGATGATCTGTCTAGGTATGGGTATGTGTATCTTATGAGACACAAGTCTGAAGCTTTTGAAAAGTTCAAAGAATTCAGACATGAAGTAGAAAAACAAACTGGAAAACCCATTAAGGTTCTTCGATCAGATCGAGGAGGTGAATACCTTAGCCGGAAAATTCCTAGACTATCTTAAGGAAAAATGGCATAGTCTCTCAATGGACTCCACCAGGAACACCTCAACTCAACGGGAGTTTCAGAACGGAGAAATCGGACTCTATTGGATATGGTTCGATCCATGATGAGCTTCACAGACCTCCCTGATTTTCTTTGGGGACACTCATTGTTAACTTCAATCTATCTACTGAATAGGGTTCCCTCTAAAACCGTTCCTACCACACCGTATGAGATATGGCACGGTAAGAAACCAAGTCTGAGTCATCTCAGAATTTGGGGTTGTCCGGCTCATGTCAAAAGACAACAAGCGGACAAGTTAGAGTTTAGGTCCTTTCAGAGCTCGATTCATAGGATATCCTAAAGAGTCATTAGGATACTATTTCTACATTCCAGAAGACCACAATGTGATTGTGAGTCGACATGCCATCTTTCTTGAAAAATAGTTTATTCAAGATAGCGGCATTGGAAAGCAGATTAAGCTTGATGAGAAAGTCTCACAAGTACAGAACGAGCTAAGGACCAATTGGAACCAAATCAGGTTGAGCCAATAAGAACACTACCTCCTCCACCTCGTAGATCGGAAAGAGTTTTCCGTCCCCCTGAAAGATACTTAGGTATTATTTCAGAGGAAGTAGAGGAAAATGTTCCTCGTAGGTAATGGTGCTCATGGTGATGATCCCAAAACCTACAACGAGGCGATATCAGATATCGACTCCGAGAAATGGCTAGAGGCAATGCAGTCAGAAATTGACTCGATGCACTCAAACCAAGTCTGGACCTTGGTAGATCCACCAGAAGGTATAGTACCTATTGGGTGTAAATGGATCTTCAAGAGAAAGATTGGTGCAGATGGGAATGTGGAGACATTCAAGGCTAGACTAGTGGCAAAAGGTTATAGTCAACGCGAAGGCATTGACTATCAGGATACCTTTTCCCCAGTAGCTATGCTAAAATCCATCCGCACATTGCTTGCCGTTGCAGCCTATTTCGATTATGAAATATGGCAAATGGACGTGAAAACGGCATTCCTTAAATGGATATCTTGAGGAAGATATCTATATGGAACAGCCGCTAGGTTTCACATCCAGTGATACTGATCACAAGGTTTGCAAGCTGCAAAGGTCCATATATGGACTTAAGCAAGCATCTCGGAGCTGGAACACTCGTTTCAATGATGTGATCAAAAAGTTTGGTTTCATCAAAAATGAAGAGGAACCATGTGTTTTCAAAAAGGTCAGTAGGAGCGCTGTTGTCTTCCTCGTATTGTACGTGGATGACATCCTCCTTATTGGGAATGATATTCCCATGTTGACATCAGTCAAAATATGGTTGTCCAAGGAATTCTCCATGAAAGACCTAGGTGAAGCATCCTTTATTCTAGGAATTAAGGTCTATAGGGATAGACCGAATAGGATGCTAGGACTTTCACAGAAGATGTACATAGAGGAAGTACTAAAGAGGTTTAGTATGGAAAACTCTAAGAGGGGATTAATACCCTTCAGACATGGTATTCATCTTTCCAAGAAGATGTGCCCCTAGCACACCTGAGGAAATAGAACGCATGAGCAAGATCCCTTATGCTTCTGCAATAGGGAGCCTCATGTATGCCATGCTATGTACACGACCTGATATAGCCCATGCTGTGAGTGTCACAAGCAGATATCAGTCAAATCCAGGTGAAGAACACTGGACTTCTGTGAAATGTATCCTTAAGTACTTGAGAAGAACTAAGGATATGATGTTGGTCTTTGGTAATGGAGAACTCCAAGTTCCAGGGATACACAGACTCGGATTTCATGTCCGATATAGATGATCGAAAGTCGACATCTGGAAGTCTGTTTGTGTGCAATGGTGGAGCTGTCAGCTGGAAGAGTTCCAAGCAAACTGTGATAGCAGATTCCACCATGGAAGCAGAATATATCGCTGCATCAGAGGCTGCGAAGGAAGCATTCTGGTATAAGAAGTTTGCTGCAGAAATTGGAGTAATGCCATCAGATGCCATTCCTCTATACTGCGACAACAATGGCGCCATAGCCCTTGCTAAGGAGCCGAGGTCTCACCAGAAATCCAAGCACATTGAGCGGCGATACCACCTCATCCGCGATTACCTTCGAGAAGGTTACGTTGAGGTCAAGAGAGTCAACTCCGCAGATAATGTGGCAGACCCACTTACAAAGCCGTTGGGCCAGCAGAAGATCGAAGCCCACCTTGAGAAGATGGGACTTAGACTTGTAGCCAATTGGCTTTAGGACAAGTGGGAGATTGTTAGATATATGTGCCCTAGAAGCCAGAATTGGCTGACACTTGTAATACACTTCTAGGGGCAAAATTATAATTTTGACTATAATCAATAAAATGGGTTATTTTCTATCACATATGTGTATTTAGTGTCTGTGATACATCCTTTGAGTTAATGGTAATGATAATTCATATTTTCAAGAGTTGAAAATTTAAGACATGAATAATCATTATTAACTCATAAAATGCTCCCGACCATAGGATCATCACGAGGATGGTGATTGATCCGGAAGGTTGGTGTACAATCGCTTCTCTTTAGTAGATGAGTCTTGAGTCTACGGTGTGGAGACACCGGAGCGAGAGTACAGGTACTCGTTAGAGAACGAGGGCACTGAGCGTGACCACCTCGAGTAGTCATTAGGGAGTCTACCTTCTCGTCAATGACTGACTCGATGCTGCAGTAGTGTGTCTGGTTCTTTGACCTGAGATGCATCGGCAGTTCACCTTGAGGGTGTTATAGTTTGACTACACCATTACTCGGTCTCCTAGCCATATGGAACCCTGAGGTGTATGTTGGCTATAGCATGTTCATTGTAGAAACTGGATAGCATCAAGATGGAATCTATCTACCTCGGTGGTAGAGGAGCAGCCCTATGATGATCATGAGAATCAAGTCCTAAAGCCCATGGCCATGGTAGAGTGAAATAATAGAAAGAGTTTCTATTTAGATTTTCACATTGGACTCGAATCGAATGATTACATCATATGACAGAGACTAGGGTTTGACGAGTTCACCTTAACCCTAATCTGATCGGGGCTCAAGATAGAAGAACTTAATCACACAGGTAGCTGCACCAAGAGGTCGCATTCAGCTCTGATGGGTTGCCACCATATACTGCTAGGTGTCACTGGTGGATTTTGGGAGCAATTAGAATGATTTAGATGATCGATCATTCTAGCTGTTCGAATCAGAAGAGTTCTGATCCATCGAAAGGAGTTTCGATGATGTCGATGATAGAGATCATGACATATCCCATTACCATACAGAACTGAACCTAACTGGGTCACACAAACAAGGGTTTGAATCTGGTGATCATCAATTGAACTGATCTAGTTCAATTGATCTGAATGAGATTCAATTAGGTTCAAGAAAATCGTGCTAGCACTCGATTGAACCTAACGTTCTTCTTTTACTATCATAAATAAGTTGTCCTGACTGAGCCAAAGGAGTTTGTGCTCAATCAGAGGCCTTCATATGGTCTGACTGGAGGTTGTCCAAGTCAGAAAAGGTTGTCTTATTTTGTAAGACATTACCTGCCATTTTTGGTCACCTGCCATTTCTTGTTCTTTGACTTTGGTCAAAAGTCTACCTTTGACTGGTCAAAATGTTGACCATTGATACTTTGACTTTTGACCACATGTCATGCACCTATTGGAGAGCTGGTGGGGGCCTTGTCCCCCTGCCAGAACCTGGCAAGGAGAAGGGCGCACGCCAAGGGTGGCGTGAGCCCAAGTAGGAGGCGCCCTAGGAGTCCTTGTTGGATAGGACTCCATCTCCTTTTTGGATTCCAATTAGAGTTCTCCTAAGAACCAACTTTGACTGGTCTTAGGCACCCTCTAAGGAGGAATCCAGGGGACTCTATTCCCACCAATCAGATTTAGATCTGATTTCACAAAGGGTTGTGATTGGTTGGGAAGAAGAGGAGTTGGATCATGCAATAGTCTATAAATAAGACCCTGCGCCCAACTCAGAAAGCAATGAAATTCCCACGCCCCAAGGCTGCCTCTCCTCCTCCTCCTCCATGCCAAGACCATCTTCTCCCTCTCCTCTCCATGCCCAAAAGTAGTTTTGGATTAAGTTGGTGCGATTCCAGATCAAGAGAAAGGCGATCAAAAGCTAGAAGGCTGCGCTGCTGCAAAAGGACGACTGCAGATCTTCAAAAGAGTTTTGAAGATCCTCCAGATCAGATCCAGATCTAATTTTTGGAAGACATGTGATAGAGAAGAAGAGGATCTCCAGATCCAAGCCTTGAGTGGATATCGGTAGAGGCCAGGCGCTTGCGTGGCTAGATCCAGAACCTTCCGCTGCTTACAGGATCATCAACGGATAATAAGATTATCCTACGTCAAGATAAATTAAATTTAATTTAATTTATCTATATTTTATTTTGATTATTAAAATAATAAAAATTAGATCTAAAACATCCTAGATTTGAATCGAATCAAAGAGAAAAGTTTTTAAAATATATCTCTTGATCCGATCAGATCTGAACAAATCTGATCCAAAAAATCAGGATTTTCCTTCACCTTTAATTTAAGATGGGATGAGAGAAGGGGCCCATTCAATGGTCTATTTGTGCCCCTACAGTCTTATTAGAAATAGGAGGAGAGCCTCATCCTAACTTGAGCAGAGTCAAAGGTCTCGATAATTTAAGACGGGATGAGGGGAGAGGCCCATTCAATGATCCATTTGTGCCTCTACAGCCTTATTAAGAATAGGGAGAGAACCTCATCCTTACTTGAGCAATGTTGAAGGCCTCGTTAATTTAAGATGGGATGAGGGGAGAAGCCCATTTGATGGCCCATTTGCGCCCCAACTATCATGTTAGGGACAGGAGGAGGACCTCGCCTAACATGAGTAAATCAAAGACCTCCAATTATTAAAAATAGGAGGAGAGGAGAAGACCTATCAACGGTCCGATCGTGCCACTGTAGCCCTATTAATAGAAGGAGAATCTCATCCTAATATGAGCAAATCAAAAATCTCTGGTTGCTTGAGATAAGAGAAAATTCTCATCATGGCAAAAGCAAAAACCAACCTCATCAAGAATAAGTAAGGACTTCATCTTGATAAAAGGACTAAGGAAAACCAACTAATCTAAAAATAGAAAGACAATATCATCCTAACATCATCCTGATACAAATAAAGATCTCTGATCATGAAAAGATAGGAGAAAAGATACTTTTTGATGATTATTCCAACAAAAGATAAAATAAAGGAGAAAAGTGAAGAAATGAAATAGAAAAATAATTAAAGAAGGTATTTCTTCATTAAAGTTAGAATTGTTACAAAATGAAGGTCTATAAGACTGGTGACAAAAGTGAGGAGGAAAAGGCCAAAGCTCTAAGAAGGATCTGATCCCTTAGACTTTGGGCTACTGGCCATCACCAAAGATTTCTTTAAACTGACTATCTCTTCCTCAAGTTCTTTCTTTCTTTGTAGACTCTCCACATACATCTTGTTGGCTCATCGATAATTATCTTTGGATTCTCTCAACTGCCTCCTCAGAATCAGTGACTCAGCCTCTGCGTCCTTCACAACTTGACACTCATATACCATCTGGATCTTCAACTATTGGAGTTCAGCCTTATCCTTCTCGTATGCAAATGAAAGACCGCAGAAGAATTTCTTCAGAAAAATAACCTGCTCTGATTCTTTATCAGCACCGACCTGCTGATTATCGTGTAATTGCCTTCGAAGATGAGCCACCTCTTTGTTCGTCGATTTGAGCTCACTTTCAAGCCTACTCGTTCTCTCCTTATAATCAGTCTTACACTTATCATGCCGAGCTTTGGCATCATGAAGCTGCCTCTGGAGCTTGGAAATTTTTTTTGACTAGTCCCAATCATGTCTCGACTTATCAAAAGACCACAATGAACTTTCCTCCAACAATCGGATTATCTCTTTCGCCGAATCAAGTTCAACTTCGAGAGAGTTGATCTTTGCGACCAATGCCCAGGACTTATCACTAGCGCTTTTCTTAAACTCTACTAACTCCTTCTCAAAATTACCCTTCTTAATGCTCGAGCTCAGGAAATCCTTCATGTATAATTTGCGGAGGCGATTGACTTCAATCGACGCCTCCGAAGCATTTTTTCTGGATCTTTGGAGTTTTTCTATCTTTTTTAGTTTTTTCCTCAGGTGATGAATTTTTCTCTTCAAGTTCTTAATTATCAATTTTAAAGGAATTTCTTGAGGTAGCGACTCGACATCGATGGGAGACTGCATCCAACATATAAAAAAAATTCTAAGCTATTGATAAAAAGAAATCTTACTTTCATTGATAAAAGTTTTTTCAAGTACAGGATGAAATAAAAAGAAAATACAATAACTAAAAGCTCCCAACCTTGGGAGGGGAAGCAGCAGGGGAACTCGATGCTTCTGTAGTAGCTGTGGACTCAGGAGCAAGTTTGGCTGGTGGTTCAGAGTGTCCAGGCTCCTTAATAGTAGGTTTGGAAGGTTCTACGACCACTCCGATGAGGGAAGGGTCGACTACAGTAGTGGATGGTTCAGCTTCTCCATCGGCAGCCTCCTCTTCTTCCAAAAAACTTAGGTCAAGCTCGAGAAATTTGGGCAACTCGACCCTTGCAGAGCTCAAAACCTTTAATAAATACCTATTGGCCGAACTCGACATTTAGGTTTCTTATTTTAGAAGAGACCTTGAACTCTTCCATGGCCTGGATCATCGCCTCTGAGATCGACTTTGCCATCCGAGCTTCCAATTCAATGACTTTGACCTCAACTTCTTTCTTCCATTCCTCCTCCAGAGTCAGTGCAGCCTTAAGTCCGACCAAAACAAACTCCTCCTTCTTGAGCGCACCCTAGAGACTTCTGATCTCCACCATCTTCTCCTTTGCAAGATGCTCAACCTTGCCAACCTTCTCCTAAAGGCGACTGACTTCAGCTCGAAGATCCTCCTGGACCTTATCTACCTCCGCCTCTAGATGGTGTGCCCTCTTGATGTGGGCGAGCATTTGGTGACTTGACTGCAACAAATGATCAATGTTAGAAGAAAAGAAAGAAGAATGAGAGAAGAGAGAAGAAGGGAAAAGCAAAAGATGAGAAGAAGTTGGGTAATGAAGCAATCACCTTAAGGAGGGTTTTGAGAGAACTCCAGACAAGCTCCCGTGGTTTAAGGTTGGCCATGCAGTCCACCACCTTCAGCATGGCAAATTTATCAGTTAAAGCCTAGATGATCTTTGGGTCATCGAAAGGATCCTCTCCTTGTTCATCGCTATCGTCATTTGGCTCACTAAAGTGAGCCTTATGGGGTGTCTTTACGACATCTTTCTTTTTCTTCTTTCCTTCCATCGTCTCTCCCTCAGTAGGAAGCTTCGGAGCTTGATCCCCATTAGAAGGACCTGGGGGTGTAGAGGGCATGGAATCCACATCGACAGTGCCAACCTCAGCAGTTGGAAGAACCTCGGCACTAACGGCAACCTCGAAAGTAGCAGCAGTGACAGTGGGGATCATGGAGCTTGAAGCACCGACCTTCATCCTTTTCGAACTACCACTTGGTGCTTTTTCTTTCCTCTTCTGGGTATAAAGCCTCTTTGCAAGCATCGCGGAGCTTTAGTATCTATTTTTGCAACAAAGAAGGAATCACAATCAATGATAGTACACAAATATGAAATTGAATGAATCCGAAAAGTAAAAAATGTACCAACATGATCAGGGGGACTCAAACACAGGTTAAACAAGGTCTATTCTTTCAGAAGATCGAAAAGAAGAGAAGTTTGATATGCTTTGAGTTTGTTGGAGGAATCAAGGTTGGCTCTGTCTAAGCTAGGAGCTCGGCAGACTGACTCCCTAATGTGACCCCAAGGAGGAAGATCCAATAGTAAGTCGGACAATGCACAAAAAAATACTTTTCCTTCTAGTTGTGAATGGAAGAAGGAGTGCCTTTCAATAATCCCTTCTTATGGAACTGGGGGGAGAAGTACCACCAGTCCTTCATAGAAGGATGGCGCTTGAAAGTATAGAAGTTTCTAAAGAGTGAAATGGTCGGATGGACCTCAGCTAGACGATAGAGGGAAAGAAATTCTATCATAAACCTAAAAGAATTTGGTGCTATGAAGGCAAGGGAGATGTTTAGAAATCAAAAAAGAGCAACTACGAAAGGAGGGAGCGGAAGTCGAAGTCCGGCACATAGAGTTTCTAAATATAGGCAGAATCGATCAACCAGAGGAGAACTCACTCGGTCACTTGATGTGTGAAGTTCAAGGTCATATTCCTAAGGGTTTCCATACTGAATCCTAATTAGAAAAAAATCGTTTAGGGTCAGGCTGCAAGAAATGGTATCCAGCATGAAAGGTTGATGAGACATGTCTCCA
Organism: Cocos nucifera; assembly: GCA_006176705.1. Lineage (NCBI taxonomy): Eukaryota > Viridiplantae > Streptophyta > Magnoliopsida > Arecales > Arecaceae > Cocos > Cocos nucifera. The sequence goes on along the minus strand of QRFJ01000911.1, from coordinate 48,291 downwards.
GTGCGAACTACTATAACAGGGATGGGGTCAAGAAAGGCTAGACCAGACAAACTCCAGGAACCAGTAGATTGAAAAGTTTAAGAGGACATCCGGATCAAACTAAATTCAAGAGAAATCTCCAAAAATTAAGAGGCAAAGGATGCAGAAAACTCCTTAAGAAAAACTAAGAGAATAAGAAGCGAAGGATGCTAGAATAATTAAAAAGAAGGATGGCAGAATTGACCTAGGTCGATCGAGAAGGACAAAGAGGCAATGAGCATGATGAAGACCAAGTGGAAGAATGCCCAAAATCAAGAAGGATGGAGGATGAAACCAGAACATTCGAGTGAAAGGAAGATGAAAGTCGGAGGAGGAAGGAACTAGGACTCTCGAAGGGAAGGAAGATGAGAACCAGGAAAGGAAGAAGGACTTAAATAGCAGAAAGTGGCCCAAAACCATCATGATTATAGATCTCCCTCAGTTGTTCTTCATGCGATGCGTGTCCCAAGCATTATAACAAAAGAATCCTGACAAGTAGTGCCTTTATTGCGCCATGTCTCGAGCAGCGCTTTGGTGAGAATTTCAAAAATCCATTTCTTCAAGTCGGATCGAGTTAAAGAGACTCTAGCACCAATATGGAAGATGACAAAATGCCTTATTCTTTTTCAATAATCGTAGAATCAAGGAAAGAACTTTGACAGTTGTCTTTTTACTTTCTTTCTTTGAATTTCGAACTCAGAAGTAGGAGGACTATTATTGGGGGTAAACCCTGCTGCCACCGAAGTTTGGTCTAATGCTTAGCCATATGTAATTTATAATTATAGAAGAGCTTCAATCGCCACTTCTCCTTCAGTCGAGCTCCTCCTAGACTTTTCCTTTAGTCGGACTTCTCCAACAGTCGGATGCCTTCCAAACTTCTCCTTCAGTCAAACTCCTCCCAGACTTCTCCTTCAGCTGGACTCCTCCATTAGTCGGACTCCTTCCAGACTTCTTCTTCAGTCGAACTCCTTCCAGACTTCTCCTTCAGTCAGACTTCTCCATCAGTCGAACTCCTTTTAGACTTTTTCTTCAGCCGAACTCCTTCCAGACTTCTCCTTTATCTAGACTCTTCCATCAGTCGGACTCCTTCTGGACTTCTTCTTCAGTCGAACTCCTCCCAGACTTCTTCTTCAGTCGAACTTCTCCACCAATCGGACTCTATCCGAACTTCTCCTTCAGCCAAACTCCTCTCAGACTTCTCCTTCAGCCAGACTTCTTTCAGACTTCTTCTTCAACTGAACTCCTTTCAGACATTTTCTTCAGCCAGACTTCTCCATTAGTCAGACTCCTTTTGGACTTCTCCATTAGTCAAATTTCATCCAGATTCCTCCAATAGATTACTTCTAGATTTCAACTAGCATTTCTTCCAAAGGATCCCTTCTAGTCGTATTCCTTTTTTATGATTTCTTTCAGTCAAATCCCTTTTAATCTACAGCTCTCTACACGACATGAATCAACTTACTCATAAATAACTTCGAGTTCGAACTTCTTTGAAATTGATATATGTCAAAGCTCTTCACCAACCAAGATCTGCTTCTCCGAACTTTGACTATTAAATCCAAATGAATGGGTACATCATGATAATGAACACTACTCTCTATAACAAACTCCATGTGGCCCCGAGCGGCCCACTATCCGATGGTTATGGCTGTCACTTTTAAGTTTGTTATAGGCTCCATCTATAAAAGGGACCCTCCAGATATGTTTTCTCTAAGCTCTCTTCTTCTTTTCAAAACTCTGCTGAACTCTTTTCTGAGCACTCCATTTCTGTTGGCTAGAAGAGCTGACTTGATCATCCGAGAATCCTATTGGAGCCACCACCACCGATTTTAGATGGGACTTTATTTTGTAGGTCAACAACAGAGGCCTCTTCTTTCTCAACTCCAGCTCGATCCGGCATCAACCAGATTCTGCACCAACAGCTTGAGAAAGAAACCTCGACATCAATGATTGTGAATCATTGATATCCTATGAATCTTGTCTTCTTAGGAAGATGACAAAGTCACCTTTTACTGAAAATGATGAAGGAGCCGATAAAGTTCTAAGTCTCATGCATAGTGATGTATGTGAACTTATGAACTTAAGTGCCAAAGAAAGATATTAGTATTTCGTTACAAACGATCTATCTAGGCATGGGTGTGTCTGGCCTAAATCATTTAAAATATAAAAATGATTCAATAATAAAAAAAAATAAATTAGAAAGGGCATTGAAACTCTTTGATCAGATCGGGGAGGTGAATACTTATCCAATAAGTTTGTAACATATCTAGAAGAGAATAAGATTCTCTCTCAGTGGATTCCTTTTTGGAACATAGTGTATTTGAAAGAAGAAAATTAAACTTTGTTAGACTTGGTTCAATCTCCAATAGGGTTCACTTATCTATCTGGTTCAGGATTGTGCTCTTATGGCTACAAGTTTTACCGAATTTATACCAAGTAAATCTATTGTAAAGACTCCATATGGGATATGGATCAGGTATAGACCTAGACTCTCTCACCTTTAGATTTAGAGTTGATCGGCCTATGTCAAAGATTTGCATATCGATAAACTTGGATCCTGGTCCAATAAATGTTTATGGGTTATTAATTCTACTATGCTAAAGAACATAAGATGTTCATCAGTAGTTGGGCATTCCTTTTGGAAAGAAGTTCCTTAGAGAAGAAACTGATGCCTATCAAGTTAAACTTATAAAAGTTTGACTGGTAGAAAAGAACCAACATTATCTGATAAATCTATAGAATCGAATTTGATCAGATCAAATTCGGAGCCCATTAAAGTGTTACCTTTAAGAAGATTCGGTAGAGTACCGCATTAGCCAGATAGATACTTTAGTATCTAGATCTGGGATGGCAATCCTATTGAGCTCGATGAGAACAAGAAGAATCCGATCACCTATAAAGATACAATACAGTGGCCTAACTCTGAGAAGTGGCTTGGAGCTATATGATTCAAATTGAAGTCTATAAAAATCAATAGTATATAGACACTAGTTGATTCACCTGAAGGGATAAAATCCATTAGGTGTAAATGAATTTTTAATAGGATCAGAGTAGCACAGATAAGAAGGTAAGGATCTATAAAGTCCATCTGAGTATCATCTCAGAGTTTGAACATACGTTCTGAACATATATCTTTGTTATGAACAAAGACAAACCCTATATTTATGATTGGGCAAAATATTTTGTAGTGTTATTTCTTATGATGTTTGAGGATAAAATTCTCTTAATCGGAAATGGCTTTCTAGCATTGTAAGGAATAAAAGTTTAGTTATCATCTTATTTCTCCATGTACGTGACCAGACATGGTATACTCACTAGAGGTAGTGAGCAGATACCAGTCTGATCCAAAGGAGAGCCACTGAATGATTGTATAGATAATCCTTAAGTATTTGAAAAGTACTAAGGTTGAGTGACTCAAATATAGAAGTACTGATTTAAAATATGTGGATGTTTTAATTTCAATCAAAACAAGATGATAATAAGAGAATGTTGGATCATACCCTAATTGTAGGAGTAATCTACTGAAAAAGTTCCAAGCAGTATACTTTAGTCTATTCAGTTAGTGATGTAGAGTACATCATGGCATATGATGCTGCCATATAAGCTGTGCAGTTGCTGAGGTTCATTAGTGATAAGTGGTAAAAATATACAAATAAAAATATTAAATTATAAAATAAATTAATTTATTTTATTAGAAATTGATACTTTTATTAATTTTATATAGGAAAGAATGCCACCAATGTGAAGATCTCATTTTTCTGGTTCAGATGAAAAAAATTTCAGACAAAATGGACTTCAAACGAGCCCAGAATTGAATTTAAAAAAAAAAAAAAAAAACTGCAGACGCAACGTTGACGTCAGGATGATGTCAGCATTTTTCGCGGCGCACGGTGGACCATCTGAAGGGTAATTCGAGAATTTCACGGCATAAAGAGCGCGCTGATTGGTTGAAGAACGCGGCGGTCCATGCAACACCGGGCTCACGCACGGTCCACGGAGGGTAATTTGGGAATTCTGATTGATCTAACAGGTGATTTTCACTGAAGCTTGATCGGACGGACGAGAAGAAGGCGCTGATGGATGGCATCCGCAGATCCCGATCGAGATCCAACGGCTGAGATTCATCTCGACGTTAAACTATAGATCTGAAGCCTTCTTTCAACGCGATCGGACGGCCCAGATTCGATCTAATGGTTGATCTAATGGCTGAAATTAAATCCGACTTGATCTGGTTTATTTTAATGGATGTTTGAGTGGTTTTTAGACCGTTTGATCAAGATCTAACGGGCAGAATTACCCAGATCTTAAGTTGAGTTGATTTAGGAGTCCTAAACCTAATTTTTGATGAATTTTGGGGGAAATAAAACTCTTTACCTATAAAAGAACCTAGTGTTGTCGTGAAAAAAAGAAGAGACAGAGAGAGAGACGGGGAGAAAGAGAGAGAGAAAGAGAGAGGAGAGAGATAAAAGAAAAGTGATTTATGAGAAAATTAAAAAAGGTTTTTTTAATTTTTCTTCGACGATCAAGACATCGATCAAGGAGCCTCTTCTTCTTCACCAAATTCTCCACATCAAGAGCAGCAGACAATCAATTTCAGCAATCAAACAGTCTAATTTCTTCATGCTTTTTATTTTATTTGCTATTTTTGAATTTGTTATCATGAACTAAATTTTATTTTACTAAGGCTAAGGTGTAGCCACTCTTTTGATGCAATATTCAGTATGACTTATTTTTAAATTTTATTCATGAGGAGTATATAAATCTGATCTTAATGCTTTTAGATTACTGGCCATCTTCTAATTGATCTGATGAACATAGATATTACGGACCAAGTACATCTATGTTAATGCTTCTTGATTATATACCTTGTATTATGAATCAAATTAGAATTCATATGCATGCGGAAATTTTAGTGTGCTTTGAACGCAGCGTATTTTAATTAGAGGGTTTCACAAAACCTAATGCATTAATATTTATTTAAATTACTCCTGGACCAAAGGGTAATTAATAAATATTAATAGATTTGCTATGCCTAGACCAAAGGATAGTGAATAAATTAGGAGACTCCACCATCACATGAAATAAAATTAATCTAAAAACCTGAATATTGTATTGACTGAGTTGGTGAACCGATTGCCTTAGTAATCCATTGCTCTTGAATTTAAAACCCTAATAATTTACACTCTCTCTATTTAATTAAAAACTTTTAATTATTTTTTATTTTTTTTAATTTTTTATTCTCATAAATCGATCTTCTAAATAAAGCATAAGAAAGAGCTTTTCAGTACTTATTTTTCAATCCTCTAGGAACGATACTCTACTCATTCACTTTATTACTTGATCGACTGGTGCACTTGCCATAGCTATAAATTAGCACGCATCAAGTTTTTGGTGCCGTTGCCGGGGATTGTGTCTAAAATAATATTAAAATTTTGATCCTAGCTTTACTTTAGAAATTTATTTTTAATTTTTATTATTAAAAAAAAAAAAAATTTTAGTGCATGACACGTACTGGACATAGTAACTTACTACCTCTAGATCCAGAAATTGAAAGAACTATTAGAAGACTACAACAAGAGAGAAACATGGCAGCTGAAGATCCTAACGACATCAATCTAGGATTGGATATGGCGACTGAAGGACAGCATGAAGCTATTCGACTAGTACATCGTCCATTAAATGATTACATCACACCATCTGTAGTCGATGCAGCTTCGAGCATCAGGAGATCGCCTGTACGAGCAAACAACTTCGAAATAAAATCAGCGATGATCCAGATGATTCAATCAACTGTCCAATTCAATGGACATGTGCATGATGATCCGAATGCCCATATTTTTAATTTTCTTGAACTTTGTGATACTTTAAAAATTAATGGGGTGTCGAGTGATGCTATTAGATTAAGGCTATTTCCTTTCTCTTTATGGGATAAAGCTAAAAATTGGCTTCATTCTCTTCCTACAGGTTCTATCACAACTTGGGATGTCCTAGTCCAAAAATTCTTAGCCAAGTACTTTCCACCTTCCAAAACTGCTAATATGCACAATGATATCACTTCTTTTATGCAGATGGATATAGAGACGCTATATGAGGCTTGGGAGCATTTTAAGGAACTGCTGAGGAGATGTCCACATTATCAACTATCCGTATGGCTTCAGGTACAAACTTTCTATAATGGTTTATCTCCTACTAATCGATCTATGATTGATGCTGCAGTAGGAGGAACCATTAATCAAAAAATGGAGGAAGAAGCCTTCGATCTGATCGATGAGATGGCATCAAATAGCTATCAATGGCAAACAGAGTGCATAATGCCAAAAAGACTAGCAGCTGTACAGGGAGTAGATTGCATGCCAACTTTACTAGCTGAAATTGCAGCCCTTAGAGCCAAAGTCAACAACTTAAAGGGAACAGCTATGCATGTTCAGAGCATGACTTGTGACCTGTGCGGAGGAGGACACGATATGAGCAATTGCCAGACAGGTAATCCTTTTGCTAAAACAACTGATACAACTAATTATATTGATAATTTTTTCAGGCCGCAACAAAACAATCCCTACTCCAACACATACAATCAAGGATGGAGGCAGCACCCAAATTTCTCATGGAGCAATCAAAATGCAGCACAACAACCACCCCCGGGATTCCAGGTACCTGAAAAGAAGTCCAACATGGAAGAGCTGATGGTCAAATTTATGCAAAACCAAGAAGCAACTATAAAAAATTTGGAAGCCAAACTTAGGCAAGACCAAATAGCAGCAATTCGAAACTTGGAGATGCAAATAGGTCAAATGGCTAAGATAATCTCCGAGAGACCTCAAGGATCCTTGCCAAGCAATATGGAGACAAATCCAAGGGAGCAAGTCAATGCTATCACCCTAAGAAGTGGTACAAAGCTGGAGGAGCTACATCAAAAGAAAGAGACTGAAGAGCAAACTACAAATAAGGAACCATCAACTCAAACTCGTCAGTCACCAAAACAACCAGCAGATGGATGGTCTCCAGGTATACAGTTTGCTGATCCAAATGTGAAGCCCTACGTGCCACCACTACCATTCCCAGAGACACAAATACAGCATCCAGATAAGAAATTTTCTAACTTTTTCAAAATTTTAAAGAATTTACATATTAATATTCCTTTTGTAGATGCTATTACTCAAATGCCCAGGTATGCCAAGTTTCTCAAAGAAATCTTAACAAATAAGGAAAAGCTGAAGGAGCATGAGAGAATAAATTTGAATGAAGAATACTCAGCAATACTTCAAAATAAATTATCATAGAAGCTAAAAGATCCAGGGAGTTTTACTATCCCCTGCATTATTGGTGATTGTAGTTTTGATAAAGTTTTATGTGATTTAGGAGCAAGCATTAATCTCATGCCTTTTTCTATTTTCAGAAAACTGGGTCTAGGAGAACCAAAGCCTACCACTGTTACTCTTCAATTAGCCGACAGATCCATTAAATATCCAAGAGGTATAGTGGAGGATGTCTTGGTAAAGGTAAATAAGTTTATTTCCCTGTTGATTTTATTATTCTTGATATGGAAGAAGATTATGATGTACCCCTTATTTTAGGGAGACCCTTTTTAGCTACTGGAGGAGCTTTAATAGATGTTCAACAAGGAAAATTAATTCTTAGAGTCCAAGATGAACAAGTTACTTTTAATGTTTTCAAAGATACTAAACATCCTAATGACAATCAAACTTGTTTTCTAATTGATATTATTGATAATTCAGTATATGAGAATTCTGTAGAAAATAGGTTTGAGACTATAAAAGTGAGCAATGTCAAATTGAAAGAAGACTCGATTAAATATGAAAGTATTCCAATTGAAGTGGCACCGGATTGATCCACTTTAGAACTCAAAGAAAGTCAAGCTGAAGACTATAAATCAGAACTACTAGATAGGTTGTTTCTTTTTTTTTACTTTTGATCATTTTTCTTTTCTTTTATTTTTTAGTAATTTATTGTTGCTCTTTTACTGCTCTGGTGTGTATTTTCAATTTTGCAGAAAAATCAATGAGAACTTAAGCAAAATTTCAAAGCTCCAAAGAACCAGATTGAACCAAATCAGGTGTATTCTTTCCTATCCTTTATTACATCCTTTATTTTTCTCTCCTTTAAGACAACATAGAACAAGTTAAAGTTAAAAAAAAAAAAAAAAAAAAAAAAAAAAACCCATGTGTCAAGAAGAAAATCTTGAGCAAGATAAACTGGATAAGTGATAAAAGATAGAATTATTTGCTAATGAATGTAATGAGTTAAAGAAGTAGATTAGTTGGTCAACTTTTAGCAGCCTACTTAGGTCATTAAAAGATTATTAGCACTTTTTATTGCACATGCACACTAACAAGGCAAAGTAGGTATTGATTATAAGGTCAACTGAGGATTTAATTATCACTGAAAATTGGTAATTAATATACATTCTAATCAAAGAAACTTGAATTTAAGGAAAGAGCTACCTGCCTATAAATAAAGTGCAAAAGACAGAGTATATGTGGATTGCCCAAAGCCTAGTAACTGGATCTCTGCACCTAGGTCAAGTATGAAAATTCACATAAAACGATGAAGGAAAGGCCAGGATGCTCAGCATAGTAAAAAAGAAAGAAAGAAAGAAAGAAAGAAAAAGAAAAAAGAAAAGAAAAGGCAGTGTGAAAGCTACCTTAATTCATGAGTATAAAATTGAGAATGTATAGAAAATTGACCAAAATAGATGATAAGAGAGGATACTTTTGTTCTTTTAATTTAATACTGAAATGCTAAAGTTAGTCATCACGAACATAAGTGCTATAGATCTTTGATGTACTCTAAGAAAGTTTTTAATTGTATTGACTGAAAAATTTGCTTATGAAGCTCAATGCTTAGTTAGCAGTATTTTCTAAATTTTTTTGACCTTTAATCCTAGATTTTATCTCTATGATGGATAATCTTATTGAAATATGGTATTAAATAAAATATTGCTAAGAGACTAGCAATGACTAAGTTGGGGGGTGTGATAAGTGGTAAAAATATACTAATAAAAATATTAAATTATAAAATAAATTAATCTATTTTATTAGAAATTGATACTTTTATTAAATCTTATGTAGGAAAGAAGCGTACCAATGTGAAAATCTCAATTTTTTTGGTTCAGATGAAAAAAATTTCAGGCAAAAACGGACTATTCAACGAGCCCAGAATATCGAATTTCAAAAAAAAAAAAAAAAAAAACTGCAGATGCTAGACGCTTGACGTCAGGAATGACTTGTCAAGCACCTTTTTTCGCGTGTGCATTCGGTGGACCATCTGAAGGGTAATTCGGGATTTCAACGGATAATGACGTGAATTTGTAAAATACACTTGATTGTGAGAATGCGGCGGTCCATGCACACCGGCACACGCACGGTCCACGAGGGCAATTTGGGAACTGATGACTCGAACGGCGGGTTTTCACTGGAAGCCTTGATCAGACGGACGAGAAGAAGGGCATGATGGATGGCATCCTAGCTCACAATAAGATCCAATGGCTGAAGATTCATGCCCGACTGTAAACTATAGATCTGATGAAGCCTTCTTTCAACGTGATAAACACCCCCCTGCGCCCCCCGCGCCTGGCCCCCCCCCCCCCCCCCCCCCCTTTCATAAATTCATTAATAAAAGTATTAATTATTAATTAATTATATTAATTTTAAAATTATTAATCAATTTATATATAATTTTTGAAAAATTTCATATTTAATTATAAAAAATTAATTAAAAAATAATAAAAAAATTAATAAAAATTAAAAAAATAAAATATTATTCAATAGAAGAGCTCATTTTTTTGATCACAACGAAAAATTTCAAGTAAACGGAGCAAAATGAAAAAGATAATGATTTTTAAAATTATAAAATAAATAAAAATAAAAAAAAAAAGAAAATGGCTCAGCGACTCCGCAAGCCGAGCCACCAAGCCAAGCCGAGCCATCAGCTGACCCACCGTTTGGAACCATCAGCGATCCACATCTAGCCTGGACGCCAGCTCAGCAAATCCGGGAATCAGAGATTGCACGTGGTGGACATAGACTCCTTAAGGGTCTACAGAAATTTATCGGGGCTCACAAGGGTAATTTAGTCTTTTCATCAACAACAGTGGTGCTGATTGTTGCGTGTGTGGGTGGCCGGTCCACGACGGTCCATGGGAAAGTTATTGCGCGATCGGACGATGTGTTGTTTGCGGTCAGGATCGGACGGCTTGGTTGCTTCCGAATTATTCAGATACAAACATCACGCGGATCACCATCGGATGGCAGCACTCGATCCAGGCGATAATCCGACGGTCCAGAATGCTGCCGCGTGATCAAGTACTCCCGAAGCGCGATTTTGCGGCCAGATTTTCTCGATCAAGCGCGATCCAATGGCAGATTTAATCCGACCGATCTGAAGCTTATCTGATCCGATTTTGATGATTTTTGGACCGTTGGATTCCTGTTGACGGCTGGATTTTATCAGATTTAAGCAGAGTATATCAATCATTTGATTCAATTTTATCCAAATTTCTTTGTATTTTTATGATTACAAAGGCATTAGTCCCATATTGCCTTTAGAAAAAATATCCAACCCTCCTAGCTCTATAAAAAGGATCTAGGCCATCAGAAATCAACTTCCGATCAAGGTGAAGCTTTGGTACAGGCGAAGCCAGGCTATGTTAAAGGTTGCTTCGAAGCAACGGATCCGAGAGAAGAGCCGAGCTTCTTACACCAATCTTTCTGCAATGCCGATCCAAGATCAGAGGATCAGGCTATTTATTTTTTTTATATTCTATGTATTTAATTTTGAAATTTTAATTATAAATTTTATTTTTCCATTTTATTTGTTGCTTTTAATTTTTATTGTAATTTAATTTCTGTATTTTATTATTACTTTTTATTTTATTGCAAGTAGATGCTAAGATCTAACTAATAGATCTTAGTACCAAATTTAAATTTCTGCACTTTTTAATTTTTATTTTTTATTTTTCGACTTTATTTTTGATCCCAAAACTCTTCTCTTTTCGTTTTCTTTTATAAAATCAAAGATTTCAAATTTAAAAATACTATCTTCCCAGTGGATTCGACCCGACTCACTACTATCTACGTATTTTCAATGATTTTAAGAAGTCGGATTAAACTGATAAACACGGTGTCTTAACGACAGCATCGCGTTCCTATCAAGTTTTTTGGCACCATTGCCGGGGAAGGTTTTTGATTTTTGATTTTGATTTCTTGATTTATTAAAAATAATTTCGGCAAACGCACCAAGTTTTGGCGCGTTGCCGCGAGAAGGCCGGATATTAAATTTTTGATCTTCTTTGATTTTTCTATATAAATAAAATTATAAATAAATTTTTATTTTCTTGCTAATTTTTTTTTTATTATTTTGTAGGAAAAGAAAAAAAAGAATAAAAAGAAATCAGAAGTTTTGCCTGGTGAGATTCATCCTAACCCTAGTTTCTCTTTTTTTTTTATTTTATTTATTTATTTATTTATTTTATTTTATTTTTAAATTAATTTAAAAAATATTTATTTAATCTAATAAAAACCTTATGATAAGATTAGAAATCCTACTGTCTAGACATGCATCATATTAGTTTTATTATCTTTATTTTTATTTTTATTTTTTTTGGTGATTGCTGGAGCAAGGTAAGCTTTCATAATTTTATAGTTGCATGCATCTAGTTTAAATTGAATAAAACCTTGATTATTTTTTTTTTTTTTTTTTCGTGCATATTCATATTAAATCAAATTAAGGGCATAACCCAATTAACAAGATAAGGGGGATTTGATCACCTTCCTAGCCCACAAACAACCAATCAAAACCCAAATTTTTTTTTTTTTTTTTTTTCGAAATTTGGAACCCTTAAAAAAAACTTTTTTTTTAAAAAATTAAAATTCAATTAGACATCACCCTAGGAACTCGAGCTCAATAGGATAAGAAATCCTAAGAGTTGAACCTGATTAGGATAAAGTTTAATTTGACTGGGTGTCTAGGAAAGTGGTTCAGGGACGACTGCGCCCGAAGGAAGTGGTTTTCTAATTGGTTCCGTATCGCTTACCTGGCCAAGCACAATTGGTGTCTAAGGCAAGCAACGGGGAGGGACTCCCACCAATCTTACACTTACCTGGCCAGTTGATTGGCTAATCCTACACTTGGAGGGCTTGAAGGTGACCTTGGCAGTTAGGAGCTGTCTAATCTACGATACCCTTAGTCAGGATTGATTGACCAATTTGATGAGCTTACCAACATCAAACCTAATTTAAACCTAATTCTTCTCTTGTCTTTTTCTTCTTAATTCTAGGACTCCTTAGACCACTTCTTAGAACTCTTTTTTCTTCTTTCTCCTTTCTCCTCTAAAAATAAAATAAATAAAATTAAACTAACTAAAAATTAAAATTAAATTTAAATTAAAAATTAACAAATAAAATAATTAAAAAAAATTTAATTTTTAATAAAATAAATAATAATAATAATAATAAATAAAAACAATATTCTTAAAAATTTTAAACCATACATTAGGGTTACACCATGCATGGTAGGAAATCGCTTTTTTCTGATTTAGTTGAACTTAATTGAATGGTTGATTCACATTAAACATAATAATTAAATGGCTAATCTGAACCTAATAGTCCAAAAAATTAGATAAAGTTGACCTTCTTGATCAGAAAATAGATCACTCCTAACCCTAGGTCAACAATCTTCTAATTATCAGGAGAGTTATTCAATCTGTGCTAGTCCAACCATCTGTAAGTGAATATCCTATGACTGTACAGTTTCCATTTTATCCAAGAAAAAGTTCAAGCTACTCAAGGATACTCCAAATTGATTAATGACCCATTTTCAAATTCATATAATTCAGATTGGAGTAACTATTAATTTTCTTGGATAACCCAACAGACTAGGCTCAGACCCAAATTTCACTTGAGCAAAATTATTCAAAATATGCCTATAATAATGGTCAGCCTAGTCGTTTAAACCAGCCATCATATTTATATCAGCCTTCATACCACCTCCTCAAAAGACCAATCTAGCTGATGATAGATTTAACCAACTTCAACAATTAATTCTAACTCAACAGCAATCTATCGCCAGACTAGAAGCTCAAATAGGATAATTAGTTGAGTCTAACATGAGGAGAGAAACTAGATCAACTATCGAACCTACCAATTTCAAACAACCCACCTAATGACCACCAATCACCTGGATTAAATATCAATCAATATTTCATCTAAGAATCCCCAATTAGAGAATACCAAAGTAATTTCGAACTTAAAAGCTATAGGATTCTTATGGACCATACCAAGACCAGGTGAGAGAGGCTAGTACTGATGCTAGCCAAAATGAAAATTTAGAGAAATTGTTAGTAAATTAAATGAGACTAACCACAAAGAAACCCAAGCCAGAGAATTAGTACTGATGCTAGTTCCAGTTTAAATGAGATAGAAATAAGGAAAAGAGAATAGATGATTTACCCGAGACTTATAAACCTAATGTCCTATTTCTTCAACCCTAGAGATGGTTCTTCTTACAAAAATTGAGAGCATGTAATGAAATATCAATGGAGTTGTTTAAGCAAGATTACATTAATTTACCTCCAGAATTAAAACCGCCTTTAGTCACCATTCCAGCACCCATTGAATCAAACTTAACTCCTAATACAAAAACTCCATTCATGAGCATTTTAGAAGAACAAATGGAGTAATTCTTATAAACATGGGTCTGAGAATAGAATCACAAATTATATCCCTAAAATTAACAAAGATTATATCAATAATGGGATTATAAATCATCTTTCTGAGATTGGCAATCCAAAACCATTAGAATTTGTCAATCCAATATTCGACACAGGATAGTGAGCTACATTGTGTCTGGCTGAAGACGGTAAACTTAGCGCTTGTTGGGAGGCAACCCAATATTTAGTTTTTATCTAATTTATTTTAGTTTATTTTTTTTTAGGATAATTTGAATAAGTTGGAGGGAGAGCTCAAATTTTCAAAGGACATGTGCTGGACCAAAAAATAAATAAATAAATAAATAAATAAATAAATAAAAAAAATATATATATATATACTGAGTTAGGTGTATTCTTCTATGTTCTTTATTATATCCTTTATTTTTTCTTCTCCATTGAGGACAATGTCGATTAAGTTGGGGGGAGGGAAAAATAAAAAAATTTTAAAATTTTAAGTCCTCGAAAAAGTTAGTATTTAGTATTTAGATACTTGATTACGCTTAAGAATCGAATTAAACTAAGCATTTTAAAAATAAAATTGATGCACAGATTAGAGAATCTATGAGATATTGAGGAATCAAGTATTAAGAAAATTCAATAAAAATTTAAGTCCAGAACATAAAAATTTTTTTGGAGCATTTCTAATTATTTCTACTAGCATCAAAGAAAAATCTACTTTTTATAGGCTTGTGTAGGGTAACTATACGTTTCTTCATATAAAAATTTATTTTAATAGTTTCCAAGTACTTCTCACTGAGTAACCGGGCCTCTTTGCCTAAGCAAGCATTGAGTTTCGCGTCAAAAGGTGGGAAGGGCAAAGAAGCTCGTTGTAAAGCAGTCTTAACTCGTAGCCTATTTGATTCGAGCTAGTAAGCCCAAAGGGTATTCTATACCTAGTGCCCTAAAGCCAACTGGTTTGGGAGTCATTGGCCCAAGACTCGCTACATGGATCAAATAGAAAGCTTAAGGAATTAAGACACTCAATAGTGGTACAACATTAAAAAAAAAAAAAAAAAAAATATTGGTTTCCCACCAAGTAACCGGGTCCCGTTGCCTAAGTAAGCAATGATATTCGCATCAAAAAGTGGGCAATATGAAAATAAAAAATGAAGGATGGAAGTAGCAATACACTTGCCTATATGAAAGTTTAGACAAATCAGAGATAAAAGTGGAATAATTTAGAAAAAATTCTGAAAAATTTAATGTTCTTTACTTAATTTTTCTATTGATAAGTATTAATACCCCAATGATATATCTCATTTAAGCTCTACTGAATATCAATGGCCATTTTAAAAATTGCTTAGGTAAAATTCGAAACTCTAAAGTTAAAAGGTATTTAAAACTAAATTCTTTCTTTACTCGAGGACGAGCAAAGCTTAAGTTGGGGGGTGTGATAAATATCATAAATTTATTAATAAAAGTATTAATTTATTAATTAATTTATATTAATTTTTAAAAATTATTAATCAATTTATATATAATTTTAAAAAATTTATATTTTAATTAATTAAAAAATTAATTAAAAAATAATAAAAAAATAATAAAAATTAAAAAAATAAAATTTTATTATCAATAGAAAGAGCTCATTTTTTTGATCACAACGAAATAAATTTCAAGTAAAACGGAGCTAAAATGAAAAAGATATGAATTTTTAAAAATATAAAATAAATAAAAATTAAATAAAAAAAAAGAAAACGGCTCAGCCGACTCCGCAAGCCGAGCCACCAAGCCAAGCCGAGCCGTCAAGCCGATCCAGCCGTTGAAGCCATCAGCCGATCCACGATCTAGGCGTGGACCGTCAGCTCAGCAAATTTCGGCGAATCAGAGATTGCCACGTGGTGGACCTAGACCCCTTAAGGGTCTACAGAAATTTATCGCGGCTCACAAGGGTAATTTAGTCTTTTCGTCCGATAACAGCGGTGCTGATTGGTTGCGGTGTGCGGTGCGGCCGGTCCACGCGGTCCATGGGAACAGTTATTGCGCGATCGGTCCCATATTGCCTTTAGAAAAAATATCCAACCCCCCTAGCTCTATAAAAAGATCCTAGGCCATCAGAAATCAACATCTCCGATCAAGGTGAAGCTTTGGTACAGGGCGAAGCCAGGCTATGGGTTAAAGGCTGCTTCGAAGCAACGGATGCCGAGAAGAAGAGCCGAGCTTCTACACCATCTTTCTACCAATGCCGATCCAAGATCAGAGATCAGGCTATTTTATTTTTTTTATATTCTATATATTTAAATTCTAAAATTTTAATTAATAAAAGTTTTATTTTTGCATTTTAATTTGTTGCTTTTAATTTTTATTGTAATTTAATTTCTGTATTTTAATTATTACTTTTTATTTTATTGCAAGTAGATGCTAAGATCTAACTAATAGATCTTAGTACCAAATTTAAATTTCTGCACCTTTTAATTTTTATTTTTTATTTTTCGACTTCATTTTTGATCCCAAAACTCTTCTCTTTTCTTTTTCTTTTATAAAATCAAAGATTTCAAATTTAAAAATACTACCTTCCCTGTGGATTCGACCCGACTCACTACTATCTATGTATTTTCAATGATTTTAAGAAGTCGGATTAAACTGATAAACACGATGTCTTAACGACAGCATCGCGTTCCTATCACAACGTGATCGGATGGCCCAGATTCGATCTAATGGTTGATCCAACGGCTGAAATTAAATCCGACTTGATCTGGGTTATTTTAACGGGTTTTTGAGTGGTTTTTGGACCGTTTGATCAAGATCTAACGGGCAGAATTACCCAAATCTTAATTTGAGTTGATTTTGGAGTCCTAAACCTAATTTTTGATGAATTTTGGGGGAAATAAAACTCTTTACCTATAAAAGAACCTAGTGTTGTCGTGAAAAAAAGAAGAGACAGAGAGAGAGACGGGGAGAAAGAGAGAGAGGGAGAAAGAGAGAGAGAAAGAGAGAGGAGAGAGATAAAAGAAAAGTGATTTGTGAGAAAATTAAAAAAGGTTTTTTTAATTTTTCTTCGACGATCAAGACATCGATCAAGGAGCCTCTTCTTCTTCACCAAATTCTCCACATCAAGAGCAGCAGACAATCAATTTCAGTAATCAAATAGTCTAATTTCTTCATGCTTTTTATTTTATTTGTTGTTTTTGAATTTGTTATCATGAACTAAATTTTATTTTACTAAGGCTAAGGTGTAGCCACTCTTTTGATGCAATATTCAATATGACTTATTTTTAAATTTTATTCATGTGGAGTATATAAATCTGATCTTAATGCTTTTAGATTACTGGCCATCTTCTAATTGATCTGATGAATATAGATGTTACGGACCAAGTACATCTATGTTAATGCTTCTTAATTATATACCTTGTATTATGAATCAAATTAGAATTCATATGCATGCAAAAATTTTAGTGTGCTTTGGACGCAGCGTATTTTAATTAGAGGGTTTCACAAAACCTAATACATTAATATTTATTTAAATTACTCCTGGACCAAAGGGTAATTAATAAATATTAATAGATTTGCTATGCCTAGACCAAAGGGTAGTGAATAAATTAGGAGACTCCACCGTCACATGAAATAAAATTAATCTAAAAACCTGAATATTGTATTGACTGAGTTGGTGAACCGATTGCCTTAGTAATCCATTGCTCTTGAATTTAAAACCCTAATAATTTACACTCTCTCTATTTAATTAAAAACTTTTAATTATTTTTTATTTTTTTTAATTTTTTATTCTCATAAATCGATCTTCTAAATAAAGCATAGGAAAGAGCTTTTCAGTACTTATTTTCCAATCCTCTAGGGACGATACTCTACTCATTCACTTTATTACTTGATCAACTGGTGCACTTGCCATAGCTATAAATTAGCACGCATCAATTAGTTGGTTGGAAGTGGCATCCTCTACTAATAGTTTAGTCCAATCGTAGCACTGGAGCCATAGCTCAGACTAAAGAATCCAAGAACCAACATATTCCGCATCACTTTCACCTTAGATATTAGATCTGAGTGACATCGATCTTTAAAAGATCGATGTAAA
Source organism: Cocos nucifera (assembly GCA_006176705.1). Classification (NCBI taxonomy): domain Eukaryota; kingdom Viridiplantae; phylum Streptophyta; class Magnoliopsida; order Arecales; family Arecaceae; genus Cocos; species Cocos nucifera. The sequence goes on along the minus strand of QRFJ01000911.1, from coordinate 30,523 downwards.
AGGAGAAGTCGACTGACCCATTTGCTAAGGCCTCGAAACTAAGAAGTTCTACGAACTCAAGTGGAAGATAGGATATTTGAGATCATTTTGATTGGCTTTAGTCAGAGGTGGAGTTATTGAAAAATGTATCCTAAAGCCAATCATCTAAGTGGTAGATTATTGAAATTAGTATATGAATTATCTAATAATAATAGTTATTTAGCTAATTCATCATAAAAGTTTTATCTTTCTTAAATAAACTTCTAAATTATGATGAAGTCCTTAGAATTATAATTAATTAATAAAAAAGGATTTATCAGATTGTTCTTAAACTGTTCATGATCAAATGATAAGTTATTAATAAGGATGATAACTTGTCAAGTGTAGGTTGCTGTATGCCATATGCATTGGTTGTCCTCGTAACCAAGTGGTGTGGAGACATTGATATGGTATCCAGGCGAGATGTAGGAGTACATCTACACTAAATGTAACCAATGTGGCACTTTACTATCAAGAGTAGCTAGCTAAGGCCAATGGATATAAGTGTCCTTTCGAATTGAGATCACCATGGTGAGTTGCAAGCAACTCACTATACTTTGGTGCTGGACTGCCTATATTTCTAATATAGGTTTAGATGGTTTCTGCATATAGTCAAGTACTTGTAAAGTTGGTATGTGAGTCAAGATGAGATTAACCACTTCTGATTAACTTCAGAAAGAGAATGACTTGCTGTATTTTAATTTAGCAAAATCTAGGCCTGGGTAATCCTCGTGAGTTGACACGAGATTTGCAAAATTTTATGATAAAATAGAGATGACTTGTATGAGTGTTTGACAGCATACTCAAAGTCATCTTAAGCATTATTGGTCATAGGGATGAATTATACGATAACCATGGGCTAGGGTTCTAAGAATGTTGTTTTGCATACATTCGACCTATCCAGACGTTGAAAACCACTGCTAGATGGTAACTTTGATTGGTACAAAAATTGGTTCTTGTACTATCGACTTAGATTCAAACCTATGGGATCACACACATTAGAGTTTGTAATCTAATCAGATGATTAATCAATGATTGAGTATCATTCTAAGGTCAATCCATCAATACGATTCGTGTTTGACCTATTGCAAGTATTATAGGAGGACCGATTAGCAATTGAATTACTAATTAGCTAAATTTGATTGAACAATCGAGCTGAGATCAAGTCTAATTAAATTAAATTTAATTTGAATTAGTTTGGACTTAATTAGATTAAGTCTAGTTGATTTATTGGATAAGCCAATTGCAAGAAAGAATAATTCCTTGTTTGGCTAGGACTTAGGTGCACCAATTGATTTAGGATTTAAATCAGATTTAAATCATGATTTAATTTGATTTAATTATGCTCCTAGTTGAACTAGGATCATCCTTAATTTGGTTGCATTTAATCTTGTTTAAATATGATTTAAATCAGGTCCAAACCTATTTTGATCTATTCAAACAAGAGGAGTCCTAGTTGGACTAGGACTCTCTCTCTTTCTCTTGCACCTAAGAAAGCTCACGCCCCACAATTATATTTCTAAGTTTTATGTGAGAATTTCCATGTCTAAGAGGCCTTCCATGCTCCATATATCTATTTTTTTTGGAGTTTGTTATGATTTGGTCAAAACTAGAAGGAAGTTAGGATTTGTTTCCTACTTGGAGGAGCCTCCTTTGACCTAAACTCTTCCCCCTATTGTGCACCCACTTTTCCCATGCCATAGTTTTTGTCTACCCTCTTTTTCTCCCTTGTGTGTGTAGAATATTTGGTTCTCACATCCAGAAGTATTGGGGAGGGCATCCAAGAGTTGGACGCCCCCCCAAACTCCTTACTAGTTGCCTTATTTGACTAGGTCTTTGTTAGATATATGTGCCCTAGAAGCCAGAATTGGCTGACACTTGTAATACACTTCTAGGGGCAAAATTATAATTTTGACTATAATTAATGAAATATGTTATTTTCTATCACACCTGTGTATTTAGTGTCTGTGATACATCCTTTGAGTTAATGGTAATGATAATTCATATTTTCAAGAGTTGAAAATTTAAGACATGAATAATCATTATTAACTCATAAACAGCTCCCGACCATAGGATCATCATGAGGATGGTGATTGATCCGGAAGGTTGGTATAGATCGCTTCTCTTTAGTAGATGAGTCTTGAGTCTATGGTGTGGAGACACCGGAGCGAGAGTACAGGTACTCGTTAGAGAACGAGGGCACTGAGCGTGACCACCTCGAGTAGTCATTAGGAAGTCTACCTTCTCGTCAATGACTGACTCGATGCTGCAGTAGTGTGTCTGGTTCTTTGACCTGAGATGCATCGGCAGTTCACCTTGAGGGTGTTATAGTTTGACTACACCATTACTCGATCTCCTAGCCATATGGAACCCTGAGGTGTATGTTGGCTATAGCATGTTCATTGTAGGAACTGGATTGCATCAAGATGGAATCTATCTACCTCGGTGGTAGAGGAGCAGCCCTATGATAATCATGAGAATCAAGTCCTAAAGCCCATGGCCATGGTAGAGTGAAATAATAGAAAGAGTTTCTATTTAGGTTTTCACATTGGACTCGAATCGAATGATTACATCATATGACAGAAACTAGGGTTTGATGAGTTTCACCTTAACCCTAATCTGATCGGGGCTCAAGATAGAAGAACTTAATCACACAGGTAGCTGCACCAAGAGGTTCGCATTCAGCTCTGATGGGTTGCCACCATATACTGCTAGGTGTCACTGGTGGATTTTGGGAGCAATTAGAATGATTTAGATGATCGATCATTCTAGCTGTTCGAATCAGAAGAGTTCTGATCCATCGAAAGGAGTTTCGATGATGTCGATGATAGAGATCATGACATATCCCATTACCATACAGAACTGAACCTAACTGGGTCACACAAACAAGGGTTTGAATCTGGTGATCATCAATTGAACTGATCTAGTTCAATTGATCTGAATGAGATTCAATTAGGTTCAAGGAAATCGTGCTAGCACTCGATTGAACCTAACGTTCTTCTTTTACTATCATAAATAAGTTGTCCTGTCTGAGCCAAAGGAGTTTGTGCTCAATCAAGAGGCCTTCATATGGTCTGACTAGGAGGTTGTCCAAGTCAGAAAAAGGTTGTCTTATTTTGTAAGACATTACCTGCCATTTTTGGTCACCTGCCATTTCTTGTTCTTTGACTTTGGTCAAAAGTCTACCTTTGACTGGTCAAACATTGACCATTGACACTTTGACTTTTGACCACATGTCATGCACCTATTGGAGAGCTGGTGGGGGCCTGTCCCCCTGCCAGAACCTGGCAAGGAGAAGGGCGCACGCCAAGGGTGGCGTGAGCCCAAGTAGGAGGCGCCTAGGAGTCCTTGTTGGACAAGGACTCCATCTCCTTTTTGGATTCCAATTAGAGTTCTTCTAAGAACCAACTTTGACTGGTCTTAGGCGCCCTCTAAGGAGGAATCCAGGGGACTCTATTTTCCACCAATCAGATTTAGATCTGATTTCACAAAGGGTTGTGATTGGTTGGGAGGAAGAGGAGTTGGATCACGCTTAGTCTATAAATAAGACCCTGCGCCCAACTCAGATTCTAATGCAATTCAATTGAGAAACCCCACATGCCCCAAGGCTGCCTCTCCCCTCCTCCTCCATGCCATAGCTTCTTCTCCCCTTGCTCTCCACGTCCAAAAGGTGTTTTGGACTTTGGTTGGTGCGATTCAGATCAAAGGAAAGGCGATCAAAAGCAAGAAGGCTGCGCTGCTGCAAAGGACGACTGCTGATCTTCAAAAGGAGTTTTGAAGATCCTCCAGATCAGATCCAGATCTAATTTTTGGAGGATGTGATAGAGAAGAAGAGGATCTCTAGATCCAACCTGAGTGGATACCGGTAGAGGCCAGGCACTTGCGTGGCTAGATCCAGAACCTTCCGCTGCAATCAGGATCATCAACAGGGTAATAGGATTACCCAAATCAAGGTAAATTAAATTTGATTTAATTTATCTTATTTTATTTTATTTATTAAAATAATAAGAATTCAGATCTGAAACATATCAAGATCTGATTAGGATCAAAGAAAAAAATTTTTGAAATATATCTCTTGATCTGATCAGATCTGAACGAACCTGGACCGGAAAATCAGGATTTTCCCTTCAACTGGTATCAGAGCCAATGGTTCTAAAAGTATTTAGATCTGATTTTAAATTTATTTTAATTAGAAAATAAAATGATTTTAGATGTCACATGAGATGTGATCAGATCTGAAATTCAAAAAAATTAAAATTAAATGATTTGGATCTAAGATTAGAAAGATATGCATGACTAGTTCTAAAATAGAATAGTTCTATAGAATAGTCTTGCATGTTTTTGATTTAATCTGATTAAATCATATTTTAGATCTTATTTATTTACTATTTTTTGATATTATAAGTGTTATAATAACATCTAAAAAATAGCAAATAAAAATTATTTAATTTTAAATATCATATGAGATATGATTGATGCATGTCTAGACTAGTTGTAGAATAGTTCTACATAATTATCTAGATTAGAATTTATTTTGATTAGATCAATTTAAATCTAATTTTTTAGATTATTATGAGATAATTTAGATCTGAAAATATGCATGATTATGATACATGAGATGTATGCAAAATATGCCATGATTAGATCTACTTTGTATATGAGATATATGATATAGATCTAAATACTATGTTTTGTAGTATTGACATGTTCCTGATTAAGGCGTTCCTCTTGGCCGTCCTGGTCATAAGAACGAAGAAGGGTTTAAAGGCCCTCTCTTCCCATTCGATGGGGTGTTCTTATGACGTGTAGGGGTGCTGCGTGTTCGTCCTTAATCAGAAACCCAAAACTTACTTTCTGCAAAACCCTAGATCCTGAAACCCTAGGATTTATTGTGCATATTTTGTTTATGAACCCTACTTAATTAAGAATTAAGATTATGGAATATTAATTAGGTCTAAAATTGAGAATTTCAGATCTAAGACATATTCATAATACTGGGTTCGGGCTTGGGTAGCTCAATTAGGTCTAAGCGGTTGATCAAACCGAATCAAGAGTTGGTTAGATGGGATCAACAATGCTTAAATTGACCAGCCTAATAGGATTAAGTCTGGGTCAAGATCGAGTCACGATCAAGCAAGACCTAATTAGGCTCAGAGGTTAGAGTCTGGATTGTAGGCTAACCCAATTGATTCTGACTCAACAATTTGGTGTCTAAGGTAAGTTTGGCATAGACGACCGACTGATTTTTAATTGGAAGCTACTCGACCTGAATGCATTCTTGTACGAGTTAATGGCATATTCCTTCCACCGATCTCACTTACCTGGCCATATCTGTTGACACAGTTCTGATCTGAGGTGGTCAATAATCCGAGCTAACCCATGCCACTAGGTTAGTCATAATTGTTATGACTAAGCCAAGTCTAGTTTAATGAGACCTGAATCAATTCTCCCTAAGAAAAGATTAAGTCTGAGGTCTTCCACCATTGTAGATGTGCGGGCCCTTCCCGGGGTTGATTGTTCTCGGCTGGATACAGTGGCTCAGTTGCACCGGGAAGATGCAACCATGTCTATTAGGCATTGGATGCTATGGGCTGGAGGATGAGTTGGGCTCAATATTTCGGATACGGTGAGAGACTCAATTAGGAACCCAGTCTATGCAAATGGTGGGTCTGACTTAACTAAGGAGTGGATCAATATTCCGGATACGGTGAGATTCATGAATTAGAGACCAAGTTTGGGTGCACCATGATTAGAGAATCATTGAACAAGAGTTGTTCACTCATTGGCTAACCCATCACCAATAACTGTTAGGTGAGGTGATGAGTCAGTTGGTGAGACCGCACCACCCACTAGAAATCATTAATCGCATGGAGATTTTTGCATCTCTACAGAGGGAGTGTAGGGATCCGAGAAAATAGTGGGAGCTAATTTGTTTAAAAATAAAATCCCTAAATAAATTGGTCAAGTCAAAATTACAGTATCTAACTAGAATCTTTGACTCTCTACAGGAAAATATGTCTGCGTCCAACCCATTGGCACGTATCCTGGACACACATAGACTGACTGGAACCCAATTATAAAGATTGGCTCAGGAACTACAAAATTATTTTGGGTTCAGAGAAGTTAACCACATGTTTTGGACCAGGACCCTCCCACCTTACCAGCCTCGTCCATCCACTGAACAGAGAGCATCTCTGGAAAAATGGATTAGACGAAGATAATAAGGCCAGATATTACATGTTGGGCTCGATGTCTGATGAGCTCCAGCGCCAACATGAAGATATCGGGACTGCTCGCCAAATGTTGGCTCACCTGCAGGAGATGTTTGGTGAACAGAGTCGCGCAGCCAAATATCAAGTCACAAAATGACTTTTTAAGGCTAAGATGCGTGATGGGCAGTCAGTCCAAGATCACTGTCTGACAATGATCAAGGACATGGAAGAGCTTGAGAAGCTCGGTGTGAAGTTGGACTTGGATCTGCAGAATGATATTATTCTGCAATCCTTGACTGATGCATATGGGCAATTCATCATGAATTACCACATGCATAAACTTCAAAATTCCTTGGCCGAGTTAATGAATATGCTGGTTACCGCTGAGCTTTCTATGAAAGGTTCTAAAGGCTCAGTTCTTGCTATGGAACGGACTTCTTCCAAAAGAAAGTCTTATGGAAAGAAAAAGAAGTCTGTGAAAAAGCAAAAGGTGGAAGGATCAAAGAAGAAGAAGGCAGAACCGAAGAAGAAGGTCGATGGTCAAAGGAAAGTGTTTCCATTGCAACAGCGACGGCCATTGGAAGCGGAACTGCCCTACTTACCTGGCCACCCTGAAGAACAAGAAGGAAGGTCCTTCTGGAGGTATGCTCGTTATTGAGTCTAACCTTACGGTTTCTTCTGCATCCAGTTGGGTGCTTGACTCTGGTTCTAGTGCTCATCTGTGCACTTCTATGCAGGGTCTTGAGGATAGCAGGAGGCTGAGGGATGGAGACATGATCCTACGCATCGGTAATGGAGCAAGAGTTGCTGCAGTAGCCGTGGGAACATACCCTCTTCGATTACCATCTGGTTTAGACTTAGTTTTGAAAGACTGTTATTATGTGCCTGCAGCTAGCAGGAATTTGATTTCTGTTTCATGCTTAGCACAAGAAGGTTATGTGATCACCTTCTTTAAGGACCATTGTAACATTCTTTATGAAAGAAATAAAATTGCAAATGGTTTCCTTATTAATGGTCTTTATCAGCTACATATTGATGTACCTGTTCTAACAATCGAGCAAAACGTGAATGCCAAACGACCTAGGGATAGTCCAAACGACAGATATCTATGGCACCTGAGATTAGGTCATATAGCAGAAGATAGGATCAACAAATTGGAGAAAAATGGGCTATTGAGTCCATTGACTTTCGAGTCATATCCAACTTGTGAATCTTGTCTTCAAGGCAAAATGACTAAACTCCCTTTTGTTGGACATGGGGAGAGGGCCACAGATCTCCTTGCCCTAGTACATACTGATGTGTGCGGCCCATTTGATGTGCCGGCTAGAGGCAATTTTGTCTACTTCATTACCTTTACCGATGATCTGTCTAGGTATGGGTATGTGTATCTTATGAGACACAAGTCTGAAGCTTTTGAAAAGTTCAAAGAATTCAGACATGAAGTAGAAAAACAAACAGGAAAACCCATTAAGGTTCTTCGATCAGATCGAGGAGGTGAATACCTTAGCCAGAGAATTCCTAGACTATCTCAAGGAAAATGGCATAGTCTCTCAATGGACTCCACCAGGAACACCTCAACTCAACGGGGTTTCAGAACGGAGAAATCGGACTCTATTGGATATGGTTCGATCCATGATGAGCTTCACAGACCTCCCTGATTTTCTTTGGGGACACTCATTGTTAACTTCAATTTATCTACTGAATAGGGTTCCCTCTAAAACCGTTCCTACCACACCGTATGAGATATGGCACGGTAAGAAACCAAGTCTGAGTCATCTCAGAATTTGGGGTTGTCCGGCTCATGTCAAAAGACAACAAGCGGACAAGTTAGAGTTTAGGTCCTTCAGAGCTCGATTCATAGGATATCCTAAAGAGTCATTAGGATACTATTTCTACATTCCAGAAGACCACAATGTGATTGTGAGTCGACATGCCATCTTTCTTGAAAAATAGTTTATTCAAGATAGCGGCATTGGAAAGCAGATTAAGCTTGATGAGAAAGTCTCACAAGTACAACGAGCTAAGGACCAATTGGAACCAAATCAGGTTGAGCCAATAAGAACACTACCTCCTCCACCTCGTAGATCGGAAAGAGTTTCCCGTCCCCCTGAAAGATACTTAGGTATTATTTCAGAGGATGTAGAGGAAAATGTTCCTCGTAGGTAATGGTGCTCATGGTGATGATCCCAAAACCTACAACGAGGCGATATCAGATATCGACTCCGAGAAATGGCTTAGAGGCAATGAAGTCAGAAATTGACTCGATGCACTCAAACCAAGTCTGGACCTTGGTAGATCCACCAGAAGGTATAGTACCTATTGGGTGTAAATGGATCTTCAAGAGAAAGATTGGTGCAGATGGGAATGTGGAGACATTCAAGGCTAGACTAGTGGCAAAAGGTTATAGTCAACGCGAAGGCATTGACTATCAGGATACCTTTTCCCCAGTAGCTATGCTAAAATCCATCCGCACATTGCTTGCCGTTGCAGCCTATTTCGATTATGAAATATGGCAAATGGACGTGAAAACGGCATTCCTAAATGGATATCTTGAGGAAGATATCTATATGGAACAGCCGCTAGGTTTCACATCCAGTGATACTGATCACAAGGTTTGCAAGCTGCAAAGGTCCATATATGGACTTAAGCAAGCATCTCGGAGCTGGAACACTCGTTTCAATGATGTGATCAAAAAGTTTGGTTTCATCAAAAATGAAGAGGAACCATGTGTTTTCAAAAGGGTCAGTGGGAGCGCTGTTGTCTTCCTCGTATTGTACGTGGATGACATCCTCCTTATTGGGAATGATATTCCCATGTTGACATCAGTCAAGATGTGGTTGTCCAAGGAATTCTCCATGAAAGACCTAGGTGAAGCATCCTTTATTCTAGGAATTAAGGTCTATAGGGATAGACCGAATAGGATGCTAGGACTTTCACAGAAGATGTACATAGAGGAAGTACTAAAGAGGTTTAGTATGGAAAACTCTAAGAGGGGATTAATACCCTTCAGACATGGTATTCATCTTTCCAAGAAGATGTGCCCCAGCACACCTGAGGAAATAGAACGCATGAGCAAGATCCCTTATGCTTCTGCAATAGGGAGCCTCATGTATGCCATGCTATGTACACGACCTGATATAGCCCATGCTGTGAGTGTCACAAGCAGATATCAGTCAAATCCAGGTGAAGAACACTGGACTTCTGTGAAATGTATCCTTAAGTACTTGAGAAGAACTAAGGATATGATGTTGGTCTTTGGTAACGGAGAACTCCTAGTTCAAGGATACACAGACTCGGACTTCATGTCCGATATAGATGATCGAAAGTCGACATCTGGCAGACTGTTTGTGCTGGAAGAGTTCCTAGCAAATGGTGATACCACTTCATCTGCGATTACCTCGAGAAGGGTTATGTCGAGGTCAAGAGAGTCGACTCCGTAGATAATGTGGCAGACCCACTTACAAAGCCGTTAGGACAACAGAAGATCGAAGCCCACCTTGAGAAGATGGGACTTAGACTTGTAGCCAATTGGCTTTAGGACAAGTGGGAGATTGTTAGATATATGTGCCCTAGAAGTCAGAATTGGCTGACACTTGTAATACACTTTTAGGGGTAAAATTATAATTTTGAATATAATTAATGAAATGGGTTATTTTCTATCACACCTGTGTATTTAGTGTCTGTGATACATCCTTTGAGTTAATGGTAATGATAATTCATATTTTCAAGAGTTGAAAATTTAAGACATGAATAATCATTATTAACTCATAAACAGCTCCCGACCATAGGATCATCACGAGGATGGTGATTGATCCGGAAGGTTGGTGTACGATCGCTTCTCTTTAGTAGATGAGTCTTGAGTCTACGGTGTGGAGACACCGGAGCGAGAGTACAGGTACTCGTTAGAGAACGAGGGCACTGAGCGTGACCACCTCGAGTAGTCATTAGGAAGTCTACCTTCTCGTCAATGACTGACTCGATGCTGCAGTAGTGTGTCTGGTTCTTTGACCTGAGATGCATCGGCAGTTCACCTTGAGGGTGTTATAGTTTGACTACACCATTACTCGGTCTCCTAGCCATATGGAACCCTGAGGTGTATGTTGGCTATGACATGTTCATTGTAGGAACTGGATTGCATCAAGATGGGAATCTATCTACCTCGGTGGTAGAGGAGCAGCCCTATGATGATCATGAGAATCAAGTCCTAAAGCCCATGGCCATGGTAGAGTGAAATAATAGAAAGAGTTTCTATTTAGGTTTTCACATTGGACTCGAATCGAATGATTACATCATATGACAGAGACTAGGGTTTGACGAGTTCACCTTAACCCTAATCTGATCGGGGCTCAAGATAGAAGAACTTAATCACACAGGTAGCTGCACCAAGAGGTTCGCATTCAGCTCTGATGGGTTGCCACCATATACTGCTAGGTGTCACTGGTGGATTTTGGGAGCAATTAGAATGATTTAGATGATCGATCATTCTAGCTGTTCGAATCAGAAGAGTTCTGATCCATCGAAAGGAGTTTCGATGATGTCTATGATAGAGATCATGACATATCCCATTACCATACAGAACTGAACCTAACTGGGTCACACAAACAAGGGTTTGAATCTGGTGATCATCAATTGAACTGATCTAGTTCAATTGATCTGAATGAGATTCAATTAGGTTCAAGGAAATCGTGCTAGCACTCGATTGAACCTAACGTTCTTCTTTTACTATCATAAATAAGTTGTCCTGACTGAGCCAAAGGAGTTTGTGCTCAAATCAGAGGCCTTCATATGGTCTGACAGGAGGTTGTCCAAGTCAGAAAAGGTTGTCTTATTTGTAAGACACTACCTGCCATTTTTGGTCACCTGCCATTTCTTGTTCTTTGACTTTGGTCAAAAGTCTACCTTTGACTGGTCAAACGTTGACCATTGACACTTTGACTTTTGACCACATGTCATGCACCTATTGGAGAGCTGGTGGGGGCCTGTCCCCCTGCCAGAACCTGGCAAGGAGAAGGGCGCACGCCAAGGGTGGCGTGAGCCCAAGTAGGAGGCGCCTAGGAGTCCTTGTTGGACAAGGACTCCATCTCCTTTTTGGATTCCAATTAGAGTTCTTCTAAGAACCAACTTTGACTGGTCTTAGGCACCCTCTAAGGAGGAATCCAGGGGTCTCTATTCCCACCAATCAGATTTAGATCTGATTTCACAAAGGGTTGTGATTGGTTGGGAGGAAGAGGAGTTGGATCACGCTTAGTCTATAAATAAGACCCTGCGCCCAACTCAGATTCTAATGCAATTCAATTGAGAAACCCCATGCCCCAAGGCTGCCTCTCCCCTCCTCCTCCATGCCATAGCTTCTTCTCCCCTTGCTCTCCACATCCAAAAGGTGTTTTGGAGGTTGGTGCGATTCAGATCAAGGAAAGGCGATCAAAAGCAAGAAGGCTGCGCTGCTGCAAAAGGACGACTGCAGATCTTCAAAAGAGTTTTGAAGATCCTCCAGATCAGATCCAGATCTGATTTTTGGAGGCATGATAGAGAAGAAGAAGATCTCCAGATCCAACCCGAGTGGATACCGGTAGAGGCCAGGCGCTTGTGTGGCTAGATCTAGAACCTTCCGCTGCAATCAGGATCATCTACAGGGTAATAGGATTACCCAAATCAGGTAAATTAAATTTGATTTAATTTATCTTATTTTATTTTATTTATTAAAATAATAAGAATCAGATCTGAAACATATCAAGATCTGATTGGGATCAAGAGAAAAATTTTTGAAATATATCTCTTGATCTGATCAGATCTGGACGAACCTGGACCAGGAAATAAGGATTTCCCTTCAGTCTTGACCTAGTCAAAGATATATAAGGAGGCGCCATATTTTGTGGAGCTTTGGCATGTAGAATCCCAAGAATTTTTCATGGCGAAAACTAGAGAAAAGTGAGGAGGGGCGTGGAGGTTTTGAGGTGCCAAGTCTCTTGGTGGAGATCCCTTCTTTTGGATATCAAACGTTAATGTCTCGATGAAGACAAGGTAAGAGAAGATTGTCTTCTCTTGTAATTTTCTTTTATGTTTCTCTCTTCATATTTCTTATGTGATTTTTATATGATAAAGATCTAAGAGAGAGAAAGTGAGATGGCATAGGGATCCATGCTTCATAGTGTTGAAGCATAGTGATTTTCTTTGGACATGATCTGATCATGTCCTGATGAGAGAAGGAGAAGAGAAGAAAGGTCTTCTCTTAGGGTTTCTTGGAGAACCCTTCTTCTCCAATTTCTTGTGAAAATTTTATATGATAAAAATAAAAAATATTAGATCTAAAAACTTAGAAAAAATTCTAGAGGACAAGGTCTCCTCTTATCCTAGTATAGAGATATTTTCAGGACATCAACCGTTGATATCCTGAAGGAGAAGATTTGTCTTCTCTTAGAATTTATTTTTTTTTAATTTTATTTTTTGATTTATGGAAGATCCAAGGTTTGGATTCCTCCCTTATTCCTCCTTAAGCTCTTCATCTCTTGGAGTGTCCAAGAGATCCGAAGAACATGTATTTGATTAACTATCAGGAGGAATCCATGAGAAGCTAGCACTTTGAGCGGATCTTCGTTCGATGAATCTACGATCTATATTGTAGGTTCGTATGGATCACCTGTAGAGATCGGATGCATATGTGACTCTAAAAGTAATAACAAAAATCAACAATGGAGTTCTCAACCCATGCAAAGGTAAGAGATCTGATCTCTTGGTATCCTAGATATGATCTAGGGTTAGATCTAGCATTGTTCTAGATCTAGGTATTGATATGATCAATACCACTTGTCATTAATTTAATTTCAGATTTATATTTGCATCATAACATGTTATAGATCCTTGATGTAGGATTTTATAATTTGATTACATGCATATTGTAGATTAAACTATTTAATCTATGTCTTTCGTTGCTTTAATTTCGAAAAAGTTTTGAAATCTATGCATAGGAGCATTTTATCCTTTTGCCATGACCAAGCCTGTGGTGGTCATTTCGGAGCTAAAAAAACTATAGTCAAAGTGCTTTAATGTGGATTCTATTGGCCTAACCTATTTAGAGATATCCATGAATACTAAAAAAATTATGTTAGGTGCCAACAAATAGATCAGTTCATAAAGAAAGATATGATGCCTATGAATCTATTAGTAGCTGTAGACTATGTATCCAAGTGGGTAGAGGCAATACCATGCAAGACCAATGATAGTAGAATTGTTATAAAATTTCTTAAAGAAAATATCATCTCCCAATTTGGTACACTTAGAGCTATTATCAATGATCGTGAAACACACTTCTACAACCAATCTTTTGCATCACTGATGAAAAAGTATAACATTACCCACAAACTAGCCAAACCCTATCATCTGCAAATAAGTGGAAAGTTGAAGTTTCCAATTGCCAAATCAAGCTGATCTTAAAAAAGATAGTAAACACCAATAGGAAAGACTAGTCTTTAAAATTAATAGATGCACATTGGACATATTGCACAACTTTCAAGACCAACTTAGGAATATCTCCATATAGGCTTGTATTTGGTAAAGCATGTCACTTGCCAGTAAAACTGAAACATAGGACAATGTGGACCATTAAACAATTAAATATGAACTTGGATGCAGTCGAAGATTTTAGAAAATTATAGATTAATGAATTTGAGGAAATTAGGAATGAAGCCTATGAAAATGTCAAAATTTATAAAGAAAGAACTAAAGCTTTTCATGATCAAGTAATTAATAGAAAATCTTTTAGACCTGAATAAAAAGTTCTTCTATATAATTCTAGACTACACCTATTTCTGGGTAAATTAAAATCTTAATGGACTGGACCGTATATAGTTAAGAAAGTCTTCTCATATAGGGCCATAGAGATTGAAAACCCAAGTAATGATATTATTTTTAAAGTTAATGGATAATGATTAAAACATTCTTGGAATTACCTACTGAACTTATTGAAAAAACCATAGTTCTTTATGAACCTATTTACTTGGATTAATTTTTGGACAAGTCTGGCTGAAGATGTTATACTTAGTGCTTACTGAGAGGCAACCTAGCTTTTTGCATCTGAATTTCTTTTTTTTGTTTTAGTTTATCTTTCTTTCAAAAATAAGTTGGGGGGAGAACTACAAACCCATGTTGAATGAAGAATAAAGCATAGGCTAAGACTAAAAACATACTAAGCTAGGTGAACCCTTCTTATTATTTTTCTGTCATTTATCACAGTCTATTTTTTTCTTCCGCCATTGAGGACAATGGAAATTAAGTTGGAGGGAGGATAAATAAAATAATTAAGTCTTCAAGTATTGTAATAATTAGTCTTATGTATTTGATTTCATGCCAATTTAAAATTTTTTAGACATTTTAATCAATGATTGATTAATAGTCTAGAGAATTTTTGAAATTTTAAGGACCAAATTATTAAGAAAACCCAATAAATGGTTAGATTAGAATAGAATAATTTTCTGAGTGATTCTAAAATCTTCTTCCAACTTATATTCAATAAAAAATCTATTTTAGGTGGATATGAGTGAAAAAATTAAAAAAAATAAAAAAAAATAAAGAGCAAGTTTTAAACATTAGTCTCCTATCGAGTAATCTAGTTTTGTTGCCTAAGTAAGGAATGTTATTCATGTCAAGGGGCTGAACTCCTTTCGAACATCTTCTTCAGATGGATTCCTCTAAGAGCTGAACTCCTTCCAGACTTTTTCTTCAGATGGATTCCTCCGAAAGCCAAACTCCTTCTAGACTTCTTCCTCAATCAGATTTCTTCAGGAGCTGAACTCTCCCCTAAACTTCTACCTCAATCGAATTCCTCTAGGAGCTGAACTCCCTCCAGACCTCTCCTTCAAATGGATTCCTCTAGGAGCCGAACTCCTTCCGGATCACTCCTTCAGATGGATGCCTCTAGGAGCCAAACTTCTTCCAAACTTCTCCTTCAGTCAAGTTTCTCCAAAAGTCAGACTCCTTTTAGATGGATGCCTACAGGAGCCGAACTCATTCCGAACTTCTCCACCAGTCAAACTCCTTCAGTCGAAGTTTTCCACCAATCAAACTTCTTTAGCCGATCTTCTCCAACAGTCGGACTCCTTCTGGACTTCTTCATCAATCGAACTCCATCCGAATTCTTCCAGCAGATTACTTTCATATTTCAAATAGCATTCCTCCCGGTTGATCCCCTCTAGCCGTATTCTCCTTTAGGAGTTCGAACTCTTCTAGAATTGACATACATCAAAGATCTTCATCCCTCCGCATGGCTTCGAGTGGCTCAGTGCCAAATAGCTATGACTGTCACCATCAGTTTGCTGCAGACGACAGCGATCCACTATCAGGCGGTGATGGTTGTCACTATCAGTCTGCCACAAGCGACGGCAGCCTCGAGCAGCCCACTACCAGGTGGTGCCAGCTATCACGATCTATCTACTGCAGGCTCCATCTATAAAAGAAACCCTCCAGATACATTTTCTAAAAGCTCACTTCTCCTTCCTGAAACTTTGCCAAACTCTTTCTTGAGCACTCCATTTTTGTTGGCTAGAAGAGCTGACTTGATTGTCGGAGGGTCCTGCCGGAGCCACCATCATCGACTTCAGATGAAACTTTATTTTGCAAGTCACCGACGATGACCTCATCTTCCTCGACTCCAGCTCGATCCGGCATCAACAAGATTCTGCACTAATAGGATTGGCGCTAGAGGAAGGACCTCTACACCAAAATTTTCTTGTTCTTAAAGAAGTGCTCAATAGCGATCTCTCTTCTTCCATTCTAAAATTCTTTTCGAAAAAAAAAAACCTCCGAGGAAAGCTTTGACTCGACGATCAACGGCCTCTACGGTCACATCCCATCTAGACTTATCCGCTCTCGCTTTAGCTCTAGCAACTCAAGCTCCACCTGTAGCTATGGTGGATGCGGAGCAGTTCAACCTACTGATTTAGTAGATTCATGATCTCATGGAAGCGGTGCAAGCTATACATCGGTAGGCCCTGATGTCAATTCAATCGAAGAAGGCTTTTCTAAAGCCCCATGATCCGATCTAGGGACGGTCGACTTGGGCTAGCCAATCGGTGACCTTCGAAAGGAGGAAGCAGAGGGTGGAGAACCCTTGCTTGGACCATGACTCGACCTAGGGGAGAGCCTTACACCCATTCCACCAGAAAACCCTGGAGATCAATGATCATGAAGATCTCCTGGATCAAAGGCTTCTAGAAATGAGCCGATGAATTGAAGAACTCCGCCATACTTCCTCCTCGTACAGTAATAATATTTGCACTAACCATCCTTTTTCTCAAAGGATTATGTAGGAACCAATCCTACCAAATTTCAAGCTTCCATAGTTTGAGAGTTACGACTGGACCACCGATCCGATCAACCACTTGGAGGTCTTTCGGACAATGATGTTGCTCCATGATGCACTAGACGCCATTTTGTGTCGACCTTTCCCATCCACCCTCAAGAAAGCCATCAGGAACTGGTACTCAGCACTTAATCTAGGTACCATCTTTTTCTTTGATTATATCAGCCATCAATTTGCAGCTCACTTCATTAGCAGCTGGCGGCTCCGCTGAGGTTCGAATTTCCAAATGAACATCAAGCAGAAGGAGGGAGAATCCATCCAGGCTTATGTCACTCGGTTTAGTGCTACTACATTGGAGGTCCAAAATCTAGACCAGTCAGTTGCAAAGGCCGCACTCAAGGGCGGCCTTCAAAAGAATGATTTGCTATTCTTCCTAAAAAAGAAGTATCCTAGGAACATTACCGATATGCTGGCTTAGACTGAAGGTTATGCCTGAGTTGAAGGGGCCTTTAAGAACAAGAATGATGAAGCCATTGGAGAGCGATGAATCAGTGGGCCAAGCTGGCCCACAGAGGAAGGAAAGTCGAGTGAAGCTCGACCGCACTCCCGAACTCCCTTTGAGTGCAAGCGAGCCTGAACTCCTTCCCATGCTCGGAGGTAGGGAAGCCCTAACAGAAGGGCGCGGTGGGGTTCACACCTCCAAAGATTTCACAACTACGCCCCTCTTAATGCTCGAAAAATCCAAGTACTGATGAAAATCCAGGAGCAACTGTCAAGACCAAAAAGGATGCATACTCACCATGGCAAGCACAATCCTAACAAGTTTTGCCTTTATCATCATGACCATGATCACGATACTGAAGAGTGTATTTAGCTCCAACATGAGATCGAGGAGCTCATCAGGTGGGGTAGACTCAGTCGATTCCTGTAGCGTTAGCCTGAAGAGCGGAAAGATCGATCAAGGGCACTACCACAGCCTGAACCACCAAGGAAGGAGGAATAATAAGAAGATTGGCCGTCTCTCGACATCATCAATACTATCTCGGGGGGACTTCGGTGAGAAGAGGCCAACGGATCCAAAGGACCAATGAAGAGATGGAGGACTGAAGAACCCATAATGTTTACTAAGGTAGATGCTCAAGGAGTCCAGTTCCAGCACAATGACGTAGTTGTAATCTCTTTAAACATTGTCGGCTATGATGTATGCCATATTTTGATAGATAATGAAAGCTCGGTTGATGTTTTATGTTATGATGCTTTCTCAAAAATATCCTTACTCAATGACCACTTGAGACCTATGAACTCTCCATTGGTAGGCTTCACTGGCAATGCCATACTAGTTGAGGGCATAATAACTTTGGCTGTGACTGCAGGGCAACGCCGAAGTTGGCTAAGGCATAGATCAATTTTTTAGTCGTAAAGGCTCCATCTACCTATAATGCTATTCTCGACTGACTTGGTCTAAATGCACTTCAGACAGTGGTATCAACTTATTATTTGAAGATGAAATTTTTCATAAGTCACGAGATCGAAGAGATTAGGGGAGATCAAGTTCTAGTAAGGCACTACTACTCAATCGTCCTACAAAAGAAAGAATAGTCTGACCCTTATTCTGTTAATGGGCTAGATGTCCACGATGACCTCATCGAGGAGTGGGGCAAGCCTATGGAGGACCTCGTATCTATACCCTTAAATGATGAAAACGTGGAGCACGCTATACAGATCGGCTCTAACTTAGGAGATGAGGTTCGGGAGCAACTCATCACCTTCCTTAAGAAGAATGCAGACGTCTTTGACTGGGCCCCAGTGAATATGTCAGAAATTGATGCTGAGGTCATGGAACATCGACTGGCCATTGATCCTAGGTATTGGTCGGTAAAAGAAAAGATGCACAACCACACCTCAAAGAGGCAGAAAGCAATCACAGAAGAAGTAGGCAAGCTCCTCAAAGCTGGATTCATCTAGAAATTTAACTATCTGACCTGGGTCTCAAACGTGGTCCTCGCCAAAAAGGCAAACAATAAGTGAAGGATGTGTATAGACTTCAAAAAGCTGAACAAGGCCTATCCAAAAGATAGCTACCCTTTACCCAAGATTGATCAACTGATAGACGCAACCTCGAGCCATGAGCTCCTCACCTTCAAGGATGCCTTCCTGATTATAACCAAATATGGATGGCGCCGGAGGACGAGGAGAAAACTACTTTTGTTATTGACCATGGTCTTTATTGTTAAAGAATTATGCCCTTTGGACTAAAAAATGCAGAGGCAATGCACCAGCTCTTGATCAATAAGATCTTCAAGGAGTAGATTGGCTGCAACATGGAGGGGTACGTGGATGATATACTCGTCAAAAGCCGAGTTTCTATAAACCACTCACCGACCTCGAAGAGACCTTCAGTGCACTCAGGAAGCACAAGATGAAGCTGAATCTAATCAAGTGCACCTTTGGTGTGACCTCAAAAAAGTTTTTAGGGTTTATGGTATCAAGGCATGTGATTGAAGCAAATCTAGAGAAAATTTGAGCTATTCAGGAGATGACTGCTCCAAAAATAATCAAAAAAGTTTAGCATTTGATCAAAAAAGTGGCATCCCTGAATCACTTCATCTCAAGATTGGTCGAGCGATGCATGCCCTTTTTCCAAGTTCTCAGGGAATCAAAGAACTTCTGCTGGATGACGGAGTGCCAACGGGCATTTGAGGAGCTTAAAAACTACCTCGGCTCACCCCTACTACTGAAAAAGTTCGAACCTAGAGAAGAATTATTCCTATACCTAGCGGTCTCCCTGACGGTCTTGGCAGTAGTCCTGATCAAGGAGGAAGCGAAGATGCAGCGGCCGATCTACTACGTTAGCTGGGTCCTGAAGGATGTAGAGATCAGGTAGTATAAACTAGAAAAATTTACTTACTCTCTTCTAATTATTGCTACGAGACTCCGACCTTACTTAAAGGGGCACACCATAACGGTCCTCACGGACCAACCAAAAAAAGCAGTCCTTCATCGAATGGATGCTTCCGAGAGAATCACAAAATGGGCAATCGAGCTCATGAAATTTGACATCAACTATCCACCACGGTCATCGATCAAAGCCCAAATATTGATAAATTTTATAGTAGAATGTATCATTTCAGATGATGCCGAGCTTGAACAGAACGAGATCGATGCTCTTGAAGAAAAATCTTGATTTTCTGGATCAGGTTCGTTAAGATCTGATCGGATCAAGAGATATATTTCAAAATTTTTTCTCTTTGATCCAAATTAGATTTGGGATGTTTTAGATCTGATTCTTATTATTCTAATAATAAAAATAAAATTTAGAAAAATTAAATTAAATTTAATTTACCTTGATGTAGGGTAATCCTATTATCCATTGATGATCCAGTAAGCAGCAGAAGGTTCTGGATCTAGCCACGTAAGTGCCTGGCCTCTACCGATATCCACTTGGGTTGGATCTAGAGATCCTCTTCTTCTCTATCACATCTCCAAAATTAGATCTGGATCTGATCTGGAGGATCTTCAAAACACCTTTCGAAGATCAGCAGTGGTCCTTTGCAACAGCGTAGCCTTCTAGCTTTTTGTCGCCTTTCTCTCATCTAGATTGCACCAACTTGGATCCCAAACACCTTTAGGCATCGAGAGGAGAGGAAGAAGATGGACTTGGCATGGAGGAGGAGGAAGACAGCCTTGGGGCCTGGAGAATTTTTTAATTGATTTTAGATGCTCCTTGAGTTGGGTGCAGGGTCTTATTTATAGACTATGCGTGATCCAAGTCCTCTTCTTCCCAACCAATCACAATCCTTATGAAATCAGATCTAAATCTGATTGGTGGGAATAGAGTCCCTTGGATTCCTCCTTAGATGGTGCCTAAGACCAGTCAAACTTGGTTCTTAGGAGAAGTCTAATCGGAATCCAAAAAGGAGATGGAGTCCCTATCCAACAGGGACTCCTGGGCACCTCAAACTTGGGCACACGCCAAGGGTGGCGTGCGCCCTCCTCCTTGCCTAGGTTTTGGCAGGGGGACAAGCCCCCACCAGCTCTCCAATAGGTGCATGACACATGGATCAAGAAGTCAAAGTGTCAATGGTCAACATTTGACCAGTCAAAGGTCAACTTTTGACCAAAGTCAAAGGACGAGAAATGGCAGGTGACCAAAAATGGCAGGTATTGTCTTACAAAATAAGACAACCCTTTTCTAACTTGGACAAGGCTCCAGTCAGACCAAGTGAAGGCCTCTGATTGAGCACAAACTCCTTTGGCTCAGTCAGGACAACTATTTATGATAGTAAAAGAAGAACGTTAGGTTCAATCGAGTGCTAGCACGATTTTCTTGAACCTAATTGAATCTCATTCAGATCAATTGAACTGGATTAGTTCAATTGATGATCACCAGATTCAAACCCTTGTTTGTGTGACCCAGTTAGGTTCAGTTCTGTATGGTAATGGGATATGTCATGATCTCTATCATCGACATCATCGAAACTCCTTTCGATGGATCAGAACTCTTCTGATTCGAACAGCTAGAATGATCGATCATCTAAATCATTCTAATTGCTCCCAAAATCCACCAGTGACACCTAGCAGTATATGGTGGCAACCCATCAGAGCTGAATGCGAACCTCTTGGTGCAGCTACCTGTGTGATTAAGTTCTTCTATCTTGAGCCCTCGATCAGATTAGGGTTAAGGTGAACTCGTCAAACCCTAGTCTGTATCATATGATGTAATCATTCGATTCAAGTCCGATGTGAAAATCTAAATAGAAACTCTTTCTATTATTTCACTCTGCCATGGCCATGGGCTTCTGGACTTGATTCTCATGATCATCATAGGGCTGCTCCTCTACCACCGAGGTAGATAGATTCCATCTTGATGCAATCCAGTTCCTACAATGAACATGCTATAGCCAACATACACCTCAGGATTCCATATGGCTAGGAGATCGAGTAATGGTGTAGTCAAACTATAACACCCTCAAGGTGAACTGTCCGATGCACCTCAGGTCAAAGAACCAGACACACTACTGCAGCATCGAGTCAGTCATTGACGAGAAGGTAGACTTCCTAATGACTACTCGAGGTGGTCACGCTCAGTGCCCTCGTTCTCTAACGAGTACCTGTACTCTCGCTCCTGGTGTCTCCACACCATAGACTCAAGACTCATCTACTAAAGAGAAGCGATTGTACACCAACCTTCTGGATCAATCACCATCCTCGTGATGATCCTATGGTCGGGAGCATTTTATGAGTTAATAATGATTATTCATGTCTTAAATTTTCAACTCTTGAAAATATGAATTATCATTACCATTAACTCAAAGGATGTATCACAGACACTAAATACACATATGTGATAGAAAATAACCCATTTTATTGATTTTAGTCAAAATTATAATTTTGCCCCTAGAAGTGTATTACAAGTGTCAGCCAATTCTGGCTTCTAGGGCACATATATCTAACAATCTCCCACTTGTCCTAAAGCCAATTGGCTACAAGTCTAAGTCCCATCTTCTCAAGGTGGGCTTCGATCTTCTGCTGGCCCAACGGCTTTGTAAGTGGGTCTGCCACATTATCTGCATGGAGTTGACTCTCTTGACCTCGACGTAACCCTTCTCGAGGTAATCGCGGATGAGGTGGTATCGCCGCTCAATGTGCTTGGATTTCTGGTGAGACCTTCGGCTCCTTAGCAAGGGCTATGGCGCCATTGTTGTCGCAGTATAGAGGAATGGCATCTGATGGCATTACTCCGATTTCTGCAGCAAACTTCTTGTACCAGAATGCTTCCTTCGCAGCCTCTGATGCAGCGATATATTCTGCTTCCATGGTGGAATCTGCTATCACAGTTTGCTTGGAACTCTTCCAGCTGACAGCACCACCATTGCACACAAACAGACTCCAGATGTCGACTTTCGATCATCTATATCGGACATGAAATCCGAGTCTGTGTATCCCTGGACTTGGAGTTCTCCATTACCAAAGACCAACATCATATCCTTAGTTCTTCTCAAGTACTTAAGGATACATTTCACAGAAGTCCAGTGTTCTTCACCTGGATTTGACTGATATCTGCTTGTGACACTCACAGCATGGGCTATATCAGGTCGTGTACATAGCATGGCATACATGAGGCTCCCTATTGCAGAAGCATAAGGGATCTTGCTCATGCGTTCTATTTCCTCAGGTGTGCTGGGGCACATCTTCTTGGAAAGATGAATACCATGTCTGAAGGGTATTAATCCCCTCTTAGAGTTTTCCATACTAAACCTCTTTAGTACTTTCTCTATGTACATCTTCTGTGAAAGTCCTAGCATCCTATTCGGTCTATCCCTATAGACCTTAATTCCTAGAATAAAGGATGCTTCACCTAGGTCTTTCATGGAGAATTTCTTGGACAACCATATTTTGACTGTTGTCATCAACATGGGAATATCATTCCCAATAAGGAGGATGTCATCCACGTACAATACGAGGAAGACAACAGCGCTCCCACTGACCTTTTTGAAGACACATGGTTCCTCTTCATTTTTGATGAAACCAAACTTTTTGATCACATCATTGAAACGAGTGTTCCAGCTCCGAGATGCTTGCTTAAGTCCATATATGGACCTTTGCAGCTTGCAAACCTTGTGATCAGTATCACTGGATGTGAAACCTAGCGGCTGTTCCATATAGATATCTTCCTCAAGATATCCATTTAAGAATGCCATTTTCACGTCCATTTGCCATATTTCATAATCGAAATAGGCTGCAATGGCAAGCAATGTGCGGATGGATTTTAGCATAGCCACTGGGAAAAGGTATCCTGATAGTCAATGCCTTCGCATTGACTATAACCTTTTGCCACTAGTCTAGCCTTGAATGTCTCCACATTCCCATCTGCACCAATCTTTCTCTTGAAGATCCATTTACACCCAATAGGTACTATACCTTCTGGTGGATCTACCAAGGTCCAGACTTGGTTTGAGTGCATCGAGTCAATTTCTGACTGCATTGCCTCTAGCCATTTCTCGGAGTCGATATCTGATATCGCCTCGTTGTAGGTTTTGGGATCATCACCATGAGCACCATTACCTACGAGGAACATTTTCTCTACTTCCTCTGAAATAATACCTAAGTATCTTTCAGGGGGATGGGAAACTCTTTCCGATCTACGAGGTGGAGGAGGTAGTGTTCTTATTGGCTCAACCTGATTTGGTTCCAATTGGTCCTTAGCTCGTTGTACTTGTGAGACTTTCTCATCAAGCTTAATCTGCTTTCCAATGCCGCTATCTTGAATAAACTATTTTTCAAGAAAGATGGCATGTCGACTCACAATCACATTGTGGTCTTCTGGAATGTAGAAATAGTATCCTAATGACTCTTTAGGATATCCTATGAATCGAGCTCTAAAGGACCTAAACTCTAACTTGTCCGCTTGTTGTCTTTTGACATGAGCCGGACAACCCCAAATTCTGAGATGACTCAGACTTGGTTTCTTACCATGCCATATCTCATACGGTGTGGTAGGAATGATTTTAGAGGGAACCCTATTCAGTAGATAAATTGAAGTTAACAATGAGTGTCCCCAAAGAAAATCAGGGAGGTCTGTGAAGCTCATCATGGATCGAACCATATCCAATAGGAGTCCGATTTCTCCATTCTGAAACCCCGTTGAGTTGAGGTGTTCCTGGTGGAGTCCATTGAGAGACTATGCCATTTTTCTTGAGATAGTCTAGGAATTCCTCGGCTAAGGTATTCACCTCCTCGATCTGATCGAAGAACCTTAATGGGTTTTTCAGTTTGTTTTTCTACTTCATGTCTGAATTCTTTGAACTTTTCAAAAGCTTCAGACTTGTGTCTCATAAGATACACATACCCATACCTAGACAGATCATCGGTAAAGGTAATGAAGTAGACAAAATTGCCTCTAGCCGGCACATCAAATGGGCCGCACACATCAGTATGTACTAGGGCAAGGAGATCTGTGGCCCTCTCCCCATGTCCAACAAAAGGGAGTTTGGTCATTTTGCCTTGGAAGACAAGATTCACAAGTTGGATATGACTCGGAAGTCAATGGACTCAATAGCCCATTTTTCTCCAATTTGTTGATCCTATCTTCTGCTATATGACCTAATCTCAGGTGCCATAGATATCTGTCATTTGGACTATCCCTAGGTCGTTTGGCATTCACGTTTTGCTCGATTGTTAGAACAGGTACATCAATATGTAGCTGATAAAGACCATTAATAAGGAAACCATTTGCAATTTTATTTCTTTCATAAAGAATGTTACAATGGTCCTTAAAGAAGGTAATCACATAGCCTTCTTGTGCTAAGCATGAAACAGAAATCAAATTCCTGCTAGCTGCAGGCACATAATAACAGTCTTTCAAAACTAAGTCTAAACCAGATGGTAATCGAAGAGGGTATGTTCCCACGGCTACTGCAGCAACTCTTGCTCCATTACCGATGCGTAGGATCATGTCTCCATCCCTCAGCCTCCTGCTATCCTCAAGACCCTGCATGGAAGTGCACAGATGAGCACTAGAACCAGAGTCAAGCACCCAACTGGATGCAGAAGAAACCGTAAGGTTAGACTCAATAACGAGCATACCTCCAGAAGGACCTTCCTTCTTGTTCTTCAGGGTGGCCAGGTAAGTAGGGCAGTTCCGCTTCCAATGGCCGTCGCTGTTGCAATGGAAACACTTTCCTTTGACATCGGCTCTGCCTTCTTCTTCTTTGTTCCTTCCACCTTTTGCTTTTTCACAGACTTCTTTTTCTTTCCATAAGACTTTCTTTTGGAAGAAGTCCGTTCCATAGCAAGAACTGAGCCTTTAGAACCTTTCATAGAAAGCTCAGCGGTAACCAGCATATTCATTAATTCGGCCAAGGAATTTTGAAGTTTATGCATGTGGTAATTCATGATGAATTGCCCATATGCATCAGTCAAGGATTGCAGAATAATATCGTTCTGCAGGTCCAAGTCTAACTTCACACCGAGCTTCTCAAGCTCTTCCATGTCCTTGATCATGTCAGACAGTGATCTTGGACTGACTGCCCATCACGCATCTTAGCCTTAAAAAGTCATTTCGTGACTTGATATTTGGCTGCGCGACTCTGTTCACCAAACATCTCCTGTAGGTGAGCCAACATTTGGCGAGCAGTCCCGATATCTTCATGTTGGCGCTGGAGCTCATCAGACATCGAGCCCAACATGTAATATCTGGCCTTATTATCTTCGTCTATCCATTTTTCCAGAGATGCTCTCTGTTCAGTAGATGGACGGGCTGGTAAGATGAGAGGGTCCTAATCCAATACATGTGTTAACTTCTCGAAATCCAAAATAATTTTGTAGTTCCAGAGCCAATCTTTATAATTGGGTCCGGTCAGTCTATGTGTGTCCAGGATACGTGCCAATGGATTGAACGCAGATATTTTTCTGTAGAGAGTCAAAGATTCTAGTTAGATAATGTAATTATGACTTGACCAATTTGTTTAAAAATTTTATTTTTAAACAAATTAGATCCCACTATTTTCTCGGATCCCTACACTCCTTCTGTAGAGATGCAAAAATCTCCATGATTAATGATTTCTAGTGGGTGGGGCGGTCTCACCAATGTTAGATATATGTGCCCTAGAAGCCAGAATTGGCTGACACTTGTAATACACTTCTAGGGGCAAAATTATAATTTTGACTATAATTAATGAAATGGGTTATTTTCTATCACATATGTGTATTTAGTGTCTGTGATACATCCTTTGAGTTAATGGTAATGATAATTCATATTTTCAAGAGTTGAAAATTTAAGACATGAATAATCATTATTAACTCATAAATAGCTCCCGACCATAGGATCATCACGAGGATGGTGATTGATCCGGAAGGTTGGTGTACAATCGCTTTTCTTTAGTAGATGAGTCTTGAGTCTACGGTGTGGAGACACCGGAGCGAGAGTACAGGTACTCGTTAGAGAACGAGGGCACTGAGCGTGACCACCTCGAGTAGTCATTAGGGAGTCTACCTTCTCATCAATGACTGACTCGATGCTGCAGTAGTGTGTCTGGTTCTTTGACCTGAGATGCATTGGCAGTTCACCTTGAGGGTGTTATAGTTTGACTACACCATTACTCGGTCTCCTAGCCATATGGAACCCTGAGGTGTATGTTGGCTATAGACATGTTCATTGTAGGAACTGGATTGCATCAAGATGGAATCTATCTACCTCGGTGGTAGAGGAGCAGCCCTATGATGATCATGAGAATCAAGTCCAGAAATCCATGGCCATGGTAGAGTGAAATAATAGAAAGAGTTTCTATTTAGATTTTCACATTGGACTCGAATCGAATGATTACATCATATGACAGAGACTAGGGTTTGACGAGTTCACCTTAACCCTAATCTGATCGGGGCTCAAGATAGAAGAACTTAATCACACAGGTAGCTGCACCAAGAGGTTCGCATTCAGCTCTGATGGGTTGCCACCATATACTGCTAGGTGTCACTGGTGGATTTTGGGAGCAATTAGAATGATTTAGATGATCGATCATTCTAGCTGTTCGAATCAGAAGAGTTCTGATCCATCGAAAGGAGTTTCGATGATGTCGATGATAGAGATCATGACATATCCCATTACCATACAGAACTGAACCTAACTGGGTCACACAAACAAGGGTTTGAATCTGGTGATCATCAATTGAACTGATCTAGTTCAATTGATCTGAATGAGATTCAATTAGGTTCAAGGAAATCGTGCTAGCACTCGATTGAACCTAACGTTCTTCTTTTGCTATCATAAATAAGTTGTCCTGTCTGAGCCAAAGGAGTTTGTGCTCAAACAGAGGCCTTCATATGGTCTGATAGGAGGTTGTCCAAGTTAGAAAAGGTTGTCTTATTTGTAAGACACTACCTGCCATTTTTGGTCACCTGCCATTTCTTGTTCTTTGACTTTGGTCAAAAGTCTACCTTTGACTGGTCAAACGTTGACCATTGACACTTTGACTTTTGACCACATGTCATGCACCTATTGGAGAGCTGGTGGGGGCCTGTCCCCCTGCCAGAACCTGGCAAGGAGAAGGGCGCACGCCACCCTAGGCGTGTGCCCAAGTTGGAGGCGCCTAGGAGTCCTTGTTGGACAAGGACTCCATCTCCTTTTTGGATTCCAATTAGAGTTCTTCTAAGAACCAACTTTGACTGGTCTTAGGCACCCTCTAAGGAGGAATCCAGGGGACTCTATTCCCACCAATCAGATTTAGATCTGATTTCACAAAGGGTTGTGATTGGTTGGGAAGAAGAGGAGTTGGATCACAGCTTAGTCTATAAATAAGACCCTGTGCCCAACTCAGATTAAGATAAGAGATATGATTGAGATCATAGTTTCCCATGCCCCAAGGCTGCCTCTCCCCTCCTTCTCCATGCCATAGTCTCTTCTCCCCTTGCTCTCCACGTCCAAAAGGAGTTTTGGACCTTGGTTGGTGCGATTCAGATCAAAGAAAGGCGATCAAAAATAAGAAGGCTGCGCTGCTGCAAAGGACGACTGCTCATCTTCAAAAGAGTTTTGAAGATCCTCCAGATCAGATCCAGATCTAATTTTTGGAGGTGTGATAGAGAAGAAGAGGATCTCCAGATCCAACCCGAGTGGATACCGGTAGAGGCCAGGCGCTTGCGTGGCTAAGATCCAGAACCTTCCGCTGCAAACAGGATCATCAACAGGGTAATAGGATTACCCAGATCAGGTAAATTAAATTTGATTTAATTTATCTTTTAATTTTATTTTATTAAAATAATAAGAATCAGATCTGAAACATATCAAGATCTGATTGGGATCAAGAGAAAAAATTTTTGAAATATATCTCTTGATCTGATCAGATCTGAACGAACCTGGACCGGGAAAATCAGGATTTCCCTTCAACTGGTATCAGAGCCATGGTTCTAAATTGTTTAGATCTGATTTTAAATTTATTTTAATTAGAAAATAATTGATTTTCAGATGTCACATGAGATGTGATCAGATCTGAAATCAGAAAAAATTAAAATTAAATAATTTGGATCTAAGATTAGAAGATATGCATGACTAGTTCTAGAATAGAATAGTTCTATAGAATATTCTTGCATATTTTTGATTTAATCTGATTAAATCATGTTTTAGATCTTTTTATTTACTATTTTTTGATATTATAAGTGTTATAATAACATCTAAAAAATAGCAAATAAAAATTATTTAATTTTTGAATATCATATGAGATATGATTGATGCATGTCTAGACTAGTTGTAGAATAGTTCTACATAATTATCTAGATTAGAATTTATTTTGATTAGATCAATTTAAATCTAATTTTTTAGATTATTATGAGATAATTTAGATCTGAAAATATGCATGATTTGATACATGAGATGTATGCAAAATATGCCATGATTAGATCTACTTTATATATGAGATATATGATATAGATCTGATATTGTTTTGTAGTATTGAATGTTCCTGATTAAGGCGTTCCTCTTGGCCGTCCGGTCATAAGAACGAAGAAGGGTTTAAAGGCCCTCTCTTCCCATTCGATGGGGTGTTCTTATGATGTGTAGGGGTGCTGCGTGTTCGTCCTTAATCAGAAACCCAAAACTTACTTTCTGCAAAACCCTAGATCCTGAAACCCTAGGATTTATTGTGCATATTTTGTTTATGAACCCTACTTAATTAAGAATTAAGTTTATGGAATATTAATTAGGTCTAAAATTGAGAATTTCAGATCTAAGACATATTCATAATACTGGGTTCGGGCTTGGGTAGCTCAATTAGGTCTAAGCGGTTGATCAAACCGAATCAAGAGTTGGTTAGATGGGATCAACAATGCTTAAATTGACCAGCCTAATAGGATTAAGTCTGGGTCAAGATCGAGTCACGATCAAGCAAGACCTAATTAGGCTCAGAGGTTAGAGTCTGGATTGTAGGCTAACCCAATTGGTTCTGGCTCAATAATTTGGTGTCTAAGGTAAGTTTGGCACATACGACCGACTGGTTTTTAATTGGAAGCTACTCGACCTGAATGCGTTCTTGTACGAGTTAATGGCATATTCCTTCCACCGGATCTCACTTACCTGGCCATATCTGTTGACACAGTTCTGATCTGAGGTGGTCAATAATCCGAGCTAACCCATGCCACTAGGTTAGTCATAATTGTTATGACTAAGCCAAGTCTAGTTTAATGAGACCTGAATCAATTCTCCCTAAGAAAAGATTAAGTCTGAGGTCTTCCACCATTGTAGATGTGCGGGCCCTTCCTGAGGTTGATTGTTCTCGACTGGATACAGTGGCTCAGTTGCACCGGGAAGATGCAACCATGTCTATTAGGCATTGGATGCTATGGGCTGGAGGATGAGTTGGGCTCAATATTTCGGATACGGTGAGAGACTCAATTAGGAACCCAGTCTATGCAAATGGTGGGTCTGACTTAACTAAGAAGTGGATCAATATTTCAGATACGGTGAGATTCATGAATTAGAGACCAAGTTTGGGTGCACCATGATTAGAGAATCATTGAACAAGAGTTGTTCACTCATTGGCTAACCCATCACCAATAACTATTAGGTGAGGTGATGAGTCAGTTGGTGAGACCGCACCACCCACTAAAAATCATTAATCGTGGAGATTTTTGCATCTCTACAGAGGGAGTGTAGGGATCCGAGAAAATAGTGGGAGCTAATTTGTTTAAAAATAAAATCCCTAAATAAATTGGTCAAGTCAAAATTACAGTATCTAACTAGAATCTTTGACTCTCTACAGGAAAATGTCTGCGTCAAATTCATTGGCACATATCCTGGACACACATAGACTGACTAGATCCAATTATAAAGATTGGCTCAGGAAATATAAAATTATTTTGGATTTCGAGAAGTTAACCCATATTTTGGACCAGGACCCTCCCACCTTATCAGCCCATCCATCTATTGAACAGAGAGCGTCTCTGGAAAAATGGATAGACGAAGATAATAAGGCCAGATATTACATGTTGGGCTCGATGTCTGATGAGCTCC